>MDKH01057738.1:0-72133 GCA_005239495.1 Nicotiana undulata
TTGAAACGAGCCCTAATCTAAGAAATATGGTATTAAATGTGCCGAAATTCTCCGGCACATCAGGTGGGTATGTTACACCCCATATTTTCGTACGTGGAAGTACGCCATATGTAAATTGAGATAAGCTCGGAAATGAGATGTTACATCTCGCATTTTCGTACGTTAAAGTTTCATCATAAGTTAGTTGACCTAAGTTCAGGAATGAGATTATTTTGAGATTATAAGCATTATGCTATTTCAAACAAGTGATGAGTAAATTCGTAAAGGTGAGAGGGTAAGAGAAAAAAATGAGTTCCGTTGAAGTTTGGCATTTTGGGATAAACTACGGCCCGAGCTATAATACCCGATATTTATGGATTAGTGTTGTACAAGGTACCACATGACCATGATAGTAATGTGTACAAAACGTGTTAAAAGTGAGTAGTATTTTATGTAATTTGATATAAATTCTAATTATGTGGATAATTGGATAATTATTGGTTAATAGGAAATTAACAAACTAATTAAGGAAATAAGTGGGTAATTATTGAATAAGGATTTAATTCTTAATGTAGCAGAAAACAAAGTCACAAAAATGTGACTCTTAAAGTTCACATATAGGTGGCATATTTAGAATAAGAGGTTGCCAAGTCATCCACAAGAGTGGGGCCCACAACCCCAATATTAAGAGTCTTTCTCATATGCTTATACTTATGCTTGCTTACGGATGAATCTCAAACCAAAACAATTTATATGAAGTCTTCAAAAGAAGTAACGAATGAAGCTAAAAAATTCGTATGAAAATGTAGCATATTTGAAATCGCGGTTCTAAGGGAGTACGGTATAATCTTTCCTAAGAATATCATACGGATTTTTCCCTAATTCGATCCGCCATTACGTGTTCTTCGCAAAAAAATGTGTGTTTGTGGAATTATCAAGAGAATTGGTTCAGGTATGTTAAGACTATCCCTTCTTTCCTTTTGGCGTGATCTATAAGATACAAACGAATGAGCAAATGCACAATGTCCATAAATGACTCTATTCATAAAAATACTAGAGATGCTTATGTTCTTGATTCTCCATGTGTCATATTATTCTAGCATTTGTTCATGGGTCTCAAAAAATAAGTAAGTTGATAAAGTCTATTTCATGATATTAATCAAAGGCATAATGGTTTTATGACACTCCGAAAGATTTTATTGACGTACTTCTCATGCATTGCATTCATTTACATTGACCCATGAGTGGAAGGTGTTATATACGCGTATATATATATATATATATATATATATATATATATATATATATATATATTGTATTGGTTGGTATGTCTAGGCCATGTCCCGGTCTTATGATGTTTATGTACCCTTAGAGGCTTGTAGACATATGTCATGTATATGAAAGATTGTACGGCCTTGTCGGCCTATGTTCAATGTACGAGTGATCATTTTGACCTTATTGTCCCATACGTCATATGTTCTAAGGTAGTATATCAGGTTGTGTCATTTTATGTCGAGTTTTCCCTCATGTTTTGTTCTTGTTACAGCCCTTCTGACCCATTTACCCATGTTGATGTAATGAGAAAGATACGTTACGTTGGTACTCGATTGAGTAAGGTACCGGGTGACTGTCGTGGCCCACCAGTTTGGGTCGTGACAGGGTAGGTGGGGGTAGGGCGGATGTTGCGATTGGGTGTGTGGGGATGGGGTGTGGGGGTCGGTATATGTAAGTATGTATGTATGTATAAGTGATATGGGAAAAGGTTACGACGTTGTATACGCACCACCACCTGATCAACTGGTATACATTGATGATTTGCCCATAGTGGCCGAGATGATGTGATGGGATTCCCTCAGAGGATTGATGATGTTATGAACGCATATACCCATGTATGATATGACATTTATACGCATATGCATGACATTATAGTATTAAATGATTCACAGAGCTATTCAGATATACATGTTGAGTCTTTTACTCCATGTTTCTCTCATGTCTATTGTTTACTGACTTTCATTCCTTACATACTCGGTACATTATTTGTACTAACGTCCCTTTTGCCTGGGGACACCGCGTTTCATGCCCGGAGGTCCCGATAGACAGGTGAGAGTCATCCAAGTAGGCTATCAGCTCAACGGAAGATGTTGGTGTGCTTCATTCGCTCCGGAGTTGCTTATTTGGTTAGTAAAATTTAGAGATGTATTGGTTGGTATGTCGAGGTCCTGTCCCGGCCTTTTGACATTTATGTACCCTTAGAGGATTGTAGACATATGTCATGTATATGAAAGATTGTACGGCCTTGTCGTTCTATTTTCAATGTACGAGTGATTATTTTGGCCTTATTGTCCCGTACGTCATATGTTCTAAGTCAGTATATCAGGTTGGGTCGTTTTATGTCGAGTTTTCCCTCATGTTTTATTCTTGTTACCTTATATGGCCCTTCTGGCCCATTTACCCATGTTGATGTAATGAGAAAGATACGTTACGTTGGTACTCGGTTGAGTAAGGTATCGGGTGACCATCATGGCCCATCGGTTTGGGTCGTGACAGGGTAGGTGGGGGTGGGGCGGGTGTTGCGATTGGGTCGGTAGGGATGGGGTGTGGGGGTCGGTGGGGATGGGGAATAGGGTGGGGATGGTTGAGAGGGAATTTTTGAAAATATTTTCCCATATTTTGATAAGGAAAATATTTTCCTCCAGTTGGAGAAAAAAGAGTTCATGAGAAAAATATTTCCAAAACATTTAAGACAACCAAACATGGAAAAATTGAAAAATATTTTCCTTCATACGAAGCACACCCTTAGTTTTATTTTTAGAAGCTTATTGTAAGAGTTAACTAAGGTTTGACTTTTGTCATTGTTGATACCTCATATTTTTTTACAAAGTATTTCAAACACTTTTCAAATATCTTTTTGCACTATTACCCAATAAATAGGGGTCATATAAGTAATTTCTATAATTGTTAAAGCCTTTTAAATTTATTTCTTGCATTTTAATTAGTCAAACCTTTACTTATTTAACCCTAAATTAGTTTGAGTGATTAAAATTAATTATTTATGCCAACATGCACTTTTTATAATATTTTGCTTCATTCATATAATTATATTTATTTTTATTATTATTATTATTATTATTATTATTATTATTATATATTTGTAATAATAGCCTATACTCTACAATTAATTTTATTTATTATTTTATTTGGGTCAAAATAATATTTTTATGTTCTCACAATCTTCAGTCATCTGAAATATTCAGTTTAAATAAGTTGTATGTTGCTCAGACCAATAAATAGAGATGAGGTTATAGTTAAAGCCTCTAATAGAAAACCGAAATAACTAGTTATAGTAAGCATGAAAAGGCTAAATAAAATGAAATATGTTTTTATTGTACATATTTTTAAAACGTTATTATTTTTAAAATATTAAGTTGCATAAATAGAATTTTTTTATTTTTTTAGTTATTTTATTAATTTATTTTCCCCTTAATTTCATTTGTTTAAAATCTGGCCCACAATAGGCCAATGTTCGGACCAGCTGCCGGCCGATATCTCAAAAAGGCCCAATTTCCCCAGCCCAAACCACATACCCTTTTAATTTCTAACCCCGTCGGGACACGTTCTCCGACCCGCTCCCCCTTTCGTTTAACTGTGGTTGTTATTCTCAAAAGATCAACAACCCACAGCCTCCCCCTCACTTTTAATTACCTAACCCCCAAAACCCTAACCCATTTCTCTTTATCAGCCGCCCCTTAATACTCTCAACACCCCACCTTCCGTCTTTTGAGAAACCCTAGCAGCCACCTCCTAACTTCTCTCTGACTCCAACCCAAAATTGGAATCTATCAATGATTCACTTACTTTTTTCGCGATACTTTGCTATTGTATACACATTTGCGATGTTACTTAAGTTCTTGCCCTATTTTTGTCAAGAACTACCTTCCAAGAGCAGCCCTGATTGACTCTGAATTTGTGAAGATCTAGACGATGCTTAGTCTATATACACTCCACAATGAATGATTCTTGCATTCCTGGTCCAATTTATGGCCTATGGACCAAACTCGGGTTTGAAATCTTTCATCTCCTTTACCGGCTCCGTCACCGATTTCATATGATCTTTTCCTTCCTTATTTGTATTTATTTGATTATTTTCCATGTTTGTTCGTCCCAATCCGTCATTATATAAACCCCAATTCCCCTAAAACAAACTGGAATAACTATTACTTCCTCACTCTATATTATTTTGAAACTACTGGTTCTTGGCCGGCTGAAAGCCAAGGCTTCTGGAATTTGATTTTTCAACCTCCTGTATACGGCTAAAATCGGAGAGACCAATTTTATGGGTGTTATGACTTTCCACCATCCGCCTACTGAAGGATCGAGGAACAACTCGAGGATTCGAACCCGAGGGTTCCCCATGCTCTACCTTGGGGCAACATAAATCGGCAGCAGTCGTGGACAAACAAGAAACTTTCGAAAGGCACGTGTTTAACGTTGACTAGGTCTGCAAGAATAGTACAAGTGCGTACACTGACATTAAATAGTTGTACCAGCTACGTATCTTTGTAATAAATGCTTATGTACTATGTTGGGGTTCCTCCCTCCTATATAAAGGAGGCCCTTATCATTTTCTGCACACATGATATTCAATACAAGGAACAAGAAAGTTCTCTTCTCTCTAACTCAAACAACCGCTATTGTCTCTTTACCGATTTATTACTTACATTTGTTGTACTTCATTGATTAGTCTTCATTTATTACGCTTCATTGATCGTAAATAGCCGCCTTCGAGGCCCATAGGACTGTTATAGCTTCATCGACCATCCTCTATTAACATCGAGCCTCGACCTCGAGGCCCCGATTTGAGGTAGTCCGATTTGCATGTCTTAGCTCTCTTTGACTCTTATCTTATTTTTTCAACTCACACTTAATATCTATTGTCTAACAATTAGTATTAAAATAAATCACATATTTTTAGAACCACAAATCAAATTTAATTGTAACTACCATTTTCAACGTAAACAGTTTGGCTCCCACCGCGGGAGGAAAGAGATGTTAGCCTTCACGTTATTTTTGAAATGTTGCAGGCACAACAATTGGCGATTGATCAGCTGCAAAGCTATCAAAAAACTCTGAGTACAGCAACACTGGAAATGGCTCCTCGAGTCGAACAGGCACCAGAGAGGTCGGGCAACAACGGGTCAGCAGCCGACCCCACTATTATGAAAATGCTCGAAGACCTTACAAAGAGAATTGAATCAGGCGAAAAGAAAATAGAAGCCAACGACAAAAAAGTGGAGACCTACAACACAAGGGTCGACCAGATCCCAGGCGCCCCCCTTATTCTAAAGGGTGTAGATTCAAAGAAGTTCATGCAAAGACCGTTCCCATCAAGTGCGGCTCCGAAGCACATCTCGAAGAAATTCAAAATGCCCGATCTCCCAAACAACAGAACCTCAGACCTCAATGAGCATATCACTGCCTACACTTGCGCCGTAAAAGGGAATGACCTGAAGGAAGACGAGATTGAGTCCGTCCTATTGATAAACTCGTTTTCCATGCTGGCAGACTCTTTCATAAAGGCACATGTTGGTGCCATCAAGGTTGCAACTAGGAAGTACGACGTCTTCAAAATCAAACAGAGAGAAAGTGAGATGCTGCGGGAATTCGTATCTCGCTTTCAAATGGAGTGAATGGAGTTACCACCGGTCTTTGATGACTGGGCAGTACAGGCCTTCACCCAAGGCTTGAATGAACGGAGCTCGATAGCCTCGAAACAGTTGAAGCAGAACTTAATTGAATATCCCGCCATCACCTGGGCGGATGTCCACAACCGATACCAGTCGAAGATTAGGGTCGAGGACAACCAATTAGGGACCCCCTCGGGCTCAGTATATCTTAGCAGGCTCCTGGCAAAGGAACCAAGGCACACAAAGGAAAGGTACCAACCGTACACCGACGATCGAAGAAATGCCCCAAGGAGGAACATACCTCGGAACGATCAAAGAACGGATGGAGGTCAGAATCCTCGGGGACTCATAAGTCGAGTCGGTTTCGACAAACATAGAGGGCCGGTGGAGGCACCCCGGTTATCAGAGTACAACTTCAATGTTGATGTTTCAGACATCGTGTCGACCATAAGTAAAATCAAAGACACCAGGTGGCCAAATCCCGTATTATCAGATCCATCGCAAGGAATCATAACTTGGTGTGCGAATTCCACGGCACACACGGTCATAGGACCGAAGATTGCAGACAGCTCCGAGAGGAAGTAGCCCGACTACTCAACAAAGGGAACCTCCGAGAATTCCTCAGCGAGCGAGCTAAAAATTAATTTCGGGAAAGAGAGGCGAATAAGAAAAATGAGACAGGAGAGCCACAACATATCATCCACATGATCATGGGAGGGATTGGCATCCCACAGGAACCCGTACTCAGACGGACAAAAATATCCATCACTAGGGAAAAGCGAATTCGAGGTTACATACCCGAGGACGCTCTCACATTTAGCGACGAGGACATCGAGACCCTGTCTCAGCCTCACAACAACGCATTGGTAATCTCTTTTCTTGTGAATACATTTCAAATTAAACGTGTGCTTGTGGATCTAGGTAGCTCGACCAATATAATTAGGTCGAGGGTGGTGGAGCAGCTCGAACTGCTCGACCACGTCATGCCCGCCTCTCGAGTCCTCAATGGATTCAACATGGCGAGCGAGACAACAAAATGAGAGATCACCCTCTCGGTCAACGTGACTGGCACAACTCAAAATACCAAGTTTCACATCATCGATGAAGACATGAGGTACAATGCCTTGATCGGAAGGCCGTGGATACACTACATGAGAGCAGTACCGTCAACCCTTCATCAAATGATGAAGTTTCCCACGAAGGAGGGAATAAAAAAGGTATACGGGGAGCAACATGCAGCAAAAGAGATGTTTGCGATGCACGATCTGACACCGACATCGACACCTTCAACATCAAAGTAGCCAAAGGATAAGCAAACGGCCAAGTAGTAGTCACAAGCTACACTCTCGGCTGCACCCGAGTTAAAAAGCAGAGGACCATACCGCATCCTCGAAACAAAGTAGTTGAAGCACATCGAGGCTCGAACGCCATCTCTGAAAAGGTATAACCGTCTCCCTTTTTTTTTCTATATTTTACACTGACCTATATGTAGGTGTCCGATTGGAAAAATCGAAGCACCTTCCAGCTCGAAGATCTTAGGTTTTAAAGCATGTGTCACGCTCTTTTTCCCTTAGATCGGATTTTATCCCGAAGGGGTTTTACCGACAAGGTTTTTAATGAGGAAACATCTATATGCTACCTAAGGAGGACTCAATAAGTATTTAAGGCTTCACTTCAATTAACCTTGAATATTAGGGGGCATCTCCCCTGAAGGTTACCTCCTCGTAGAAATCAAAGTAAGCCAATGGGTCTCGATAGAAAAATGAAGTATCGGGCCAGACGGTCGAGTGAACCGTGTCCACATAGAATAATCGAACCCTTGATGGAAAAAACAATGTATACTTGCACCAAGCAATCAGAGGAATACCTTTTATCCCAAAATGTTTTGCATTTCCAAAAAGGTTTGCTATTTTCACAAGAAATGACCCAAGCGTCAGAAAGTTCCTGAACGCTTGGGACTCACACCAAAAACTCGAAGCCATAAGACCTCAGGGCCGGATACTTCGAGTCCACCATCTCTCAATAAGGCAACATCAAGATCGCAAGCAACGACTCCAGGGCCACAGACTTTCGATGTCTCGGGGACTGTCGCCAGGTGTCACCCCATCAAGATATCAAAGCTCTAGGCCACAAGACCCCGAGTGGGAAAACTCGAGCCCGAAAGCCCTCCATGTGGAGACATCAAATCTGTAAGTCCTACGGGCGTGATCAAATCTGTAAGTCCTACGGGCTTGACCGAAACTATAAGACCTCTAGCAAGGCATGACCAAAGTATAAAACCTTACAAAAGGCATAATACTGATATTAAAGCCAAGGCTATATATTCGAACTTGTAAGACCCATGAAAAGGCATACGCTCGATATAGACGCCGAGGTTACCTCACTCGGGGACTAAAAGGCTACGGCCAAACACAATGACTACAATCAAAAGGCTACGGCCAAACACAATGACTACGGTCAAAAGGTTACGACCAAATATAACGACTACGGCCAAAAGGCTATGGCCAAATACAATGACTACGGTCAAAAGGCTACAGCCAAATATAACGACTACGGTCGAAAAGCTACAACCAAATGAAATGACTACAGTCACAAGGCTTCGGCCAAACTAACGTGACTAAGGGACGCCCGACCGTCATCGTAAAATAATAGGCTACCCTCGGTATAAGCAAATGAGCTTCGATCATGTCAGCTCCAAACAATAAAGAGGATTCGAAATAGTTCAGCCGCCGAGCAAAACCCCCCGAGGTGCTCACCTATTGTCACATAACGGCTCATAATTGAGGTTCTCATTGAATTGTCGAAGAGTTGGACGAAGGCAAAAACTCCAATAAAGTCTTTAGTGAGGGAATCTATAGCCATACTAAAGGTCATGTTGACCCGACGCATAAGAGCCTAAGCGCTGGCCTAAATAGCCTCAGAGCTAATTCAAAAACCTAAGGGTCGATGAGTTCAAGTCATAACCCGACTCGAGGACTGAGCCCGAAATGGTTAACTAAAATGCCTAAGGGCAAATACGTGAGAGCCTACGGGCCAGTCTAAAACGTCTAAGGGAAAACGGGTAAGAGCCTACGGGCCAACCTAACCAACCTCAGTGCCGATTTGAAAATATAGGGTTTTTTACCTCGATGTCCAATTCATTTGGCTAACCGTCGACAAACGTCAAAATTTGAAACACAAGAAAGACAAACACAAGCAAAGAAAATTCAAAAAAGGAGAAAGTCGTAAGGTTTCCTTTTACATATAAATGTATTAAAAATATACGTTTGCAGTACTCCCACAGGGAGACTTATGCAAAGAAGTAAAAAGGAAAACCTGGTCCATTTTCGGGACCAGTTCCCTTGAAGGCCCTCAAATATCAACGTCGACACCAGGAGAAAGATAAAAACCTGGCTTCGATCTCATCTACCTTGGCTTGTTTTATCTCCTCCGAAAGATCGAAGCCTATGGCGTGTATCTCTTCGAGGGTTTCCCTCCGAGATCTACACTGGGCATATTCCTTGCTTCTTTTCTCTCTGTCAAAATCTCCTTTCAGCTCAGCCCGAGCATCGACAACATCTTTTAAATAAATGTACACTTTCTTGTCGGCCTTTGCTCGAGTTTCTTCAGCGTCGGCCCGGGCATCAAAAACTTCGGCTTTCATTTTTAAAAGTTCGGCCTCAAGCTTGTCGATCTTGCTCGTCTGCACCGAGCTGTCTTCACGAGCGTTCCGGAGGTGCACTTCGAGGGCAAAAGCCTTGGCCAAAGAGTTCTTTTTGGCCGCATGGGCGTCTATCTGTGCCCTTAGACGATTGCACTCATGCTTGGCCTAGAAAACTTTGCCTTGAAGGTGTTCCAGGTCCTCTGTCTTTCTCTGCAGCTGAAATATCAGAATATTAGTCTTTGAAGAAAGGAGAAGAAACATGCATATCATCAAAAAGTTACCTGTCTCTTGAGTCGGCCTTCGCAATCATGGCTTCGACTCACCTCGTACCGAAGGTGTATCAACTCCTTTGATCGTTTATCACAAAGGAGCCTGAGGGATTTCTCCCCATCCAAGGCTTTACGCAACTTGGTTTCACAGCGGAGCAGCTCATATTTGATCTTATCAAAGGCCCGAGAAAAGTAAGCTTCACTTAGAAAATGAAAGTACGAAACTAAAAGATCGAAAGATCATCAAAACTCACCACAGAGCAGAGCCGCTGAGCCTCCTCAAAGGTCGAGCGCGCATCTGCTGTCCTGGCCCCATCGGCACCAGCTGAACCACTTTCAGTGGGAAAATGATTGCTCGGGACACCACTCGGTTTAGGCGGCCTCTGACCCCCAACGTCCCTCGAAGTACATTCGAGGGGAGAA
The DNA here is from genome assembly GCA_005239495.1 of Nicotiana undulata. Lineage (NCBI taxonomy): Eukaryota > Viridiplantae > Streptophyta > Magnoliopsida > Solanales > Solanaceae > Nicotiana > Nicotiana undulata. The sequence continues at coordinate 10,002 of MDKH01057738.1, forward strand.
GAGCATATGGGTAAAGGATCCTCGTCCCTCAAAGTGCCTTTGATGGGGGAGGAAGCTGCTGGTGAATGATTCTCTCTCCTTCCCTCTCGTGGAGCATTCCCCTTGAGGCCAAATGCTTCAGGCACAACGGGCTCGACAACCTCGGGAGGATCCTTGGTCCGAGACATCGATGTAGAACCATCTTCCCTAGGAGTACTGATGTCCACAGAATGGCCAATGTATATAAGGTCCTCTTCAGCGACGACATCTTCCTTATGCCCCCGGCCGAGCTCCGCCTCGAGGTGAATGTCCTCGTCCACCGAGGATCTTCTATACTTATTATCTTCTCTACGCTCCGATGTTGACAGCCCTCTCCTCTCCTCGAGAGGGCATGACCTCATATTGGAAAATCCGCCAATGCCTATGATGATGAAGTTAATACACATTAAAGAAAGTACCTTTCATGGAAGTAAACCACACAACACACACCGTGGTGTTTTACTTCCCATCTTCCTTTCGACAGATCCCGCCACTTGCGCTCTTCATATGATGAGGAAGCTTCCAACTTCCGACTCCAATCCGCAAGATCAGGAATCTCATCCGGCATCCACAAAACCGCTGAGGGAGAGAAAAAGAAACATTCTTATTAACCAACAAAAGCAAAGGCACCGAGTTTTCAACGTAGTACTTATGCTGGAAATTCCATCTCTCTAGAAATGGCATGAACTCGGCAGGGATGATGTCGGTGGTCCTCACCCAAATAAATCGACTTAACCATCCTCCATTTCCATCTTCATCATCACTAGCAATGAAAGGTCTAGTGGATCGGCGCCATAATACTACAGTCCTCGATAATGCAGAGGCCGATATAACCTGATAAGGTGACTCAAGGTGAACTCAAGCGTCACCTTTTCGGTGAAAGACCTCATCATCAGCACTATCTGCCAAAATGGCGGATGAACCTGAGCCTAAGTAATAAGATATCTACTGCAGAATTCAAGTATAAGGCGATCTAAGGGGCCCAATGTAAATGGATATGTATATACACTCAGGAACCCCTCAATGTGGGTCATAATATTCTCCTCTCAGGAATGTATCTGAAGCATCATATTTGGCCCCTACCCGCAGTCTCTCCTTACGGCCTTGAGGTGCTAATCTTCTATCGAGCATATGAACCTCGAAGTATGCTATCGATGGCTTGGGGCTACGAAAGGTTTCTCTAGTTTAAAGTCTTCCTTCAAAGCAAAGCAATTCGAGGTTAACTCGTCGTACGCCGGCGGTGTACCATCGAACGGACAAGAAGCAGAGGATGATCTTCCCCCTTCCTGGTGAGCGGGTTTGGGCGTGGCAGCCGTAACTACTTCGGTGTAAGAAAAAGGAGATGAAACTCAAAGCAGAACCTCAGACTAACGGGGTAGAAGAATTGATGAGAGAAAAACTCTATAAGAAAGGCAGTTGCTCAGTCACCTCACAGGTCATGTTGTATGAATGACACTCTCCAAGGGCTCGAGGTCCACATATCAATCCAACCTCGAGACGGTATCCGATCTCGAGCATCTAAGCTATTATAATTATGTGCTCTAAGTATCCATCAGTGTCAATCCAATCTCGAGATGGTGCCCGATATCGAGGATCTCGGTTATCGTATCCATGGGTTCTAAGGAGTCTTCAATGCCTATATAGCATCGAGACGGTGTCCGGTCTCAAGGATGTTTGTTACTACAACTACGGTTTCTAAGGGAATTATCAATCTCGCCTCGAGATAATACCCAATCTCGATGGTCTCTATTACTGCAAACATGTGCCCAAAGAGGGGGTCGAGATCCCCGTATTTATCTAACCTCGAGATGGTGCCAAATTTCGAGGGTCTCTATTATTACGACTATGGGATCTAAGGAGCCGTCGATATTAATCTAACCTCGAGATAGTACCCGATCTCGAGGATCTCTATCACTACAATTATGAGCTTTGAGGAACCACCAATATCTACCTAGCCTCGAGATGGTGCCCGATCTCGAGGGGTTCTATTTGTTGTTACCAAATTTTTCCTCAAATTATTTGCAAACTTGCATATAAGCTTTCTAAATTACTCTTCGTAATAATGAGTATTTTTCCCTTTTTTCATATTCTTATTAAGTTATTTTCCTGTTTATTTTAAATATTTCATAATTAAATAATTCATAAATTATGCTATAAATAATTTCAAAATATTTCCCAGCTCAGTATGTTATTTATAATCACTCTTTTATTTATTAAAATCAAATTATTTCACAAATTAGCCAATTGGGTCTTTTTTAATTTCAATTACAATAATTTTGCATTTATGGCCCAATTGGACATTTTGTATTATTCTAATTCAAAATTTATGCATCTTTACACTTAATATTAGCCAATTACTGTAATTCTACCTATTTTAGCTTAATTTTATTTTTATATAATTATTGGCTATTTTAAGTAATTAATTACCTACTTAATTGGGTATCTAGCAATTAGCCACATCTATTTAAATCATAGCCACATTTTAAACCCATTTAACCCAACCCATCTGACCCAACCCATCTGACCCTCTTTAACCCAATACCCAACCCATTTAACCAATCCATCAACCCAGCCCAAATCATTTATTTACCCGGCCCAACCTCCAGTTGATCTGAGTCGTTGATCAAATGAGATCAACGACCCAGATATCTTCTTACCATAATTAAGCCAAACAAACCCCCCGACCCCTCAGTCTTCGAGACTGACTCTCTCTCTCTTCTCGTCTCTTTCCCTCTCCCTTCTCTCTAGAACCTTTAGGTTCACCTCCTTCTCCGATGAAGCTTATCTCCTCTCCGGCCACCTCCGACCACCGTCCTTTCGACTACCAGCCGCCTTGATGCCTCCTTGCTTCAGCTTACTCCGTCTCTGAGAACCTTAAAGAGGTTCGACCATACCAGACGGCCACTGGAGCTCCTGCTTGGGTTGTTTCCAGCCTCTCTCCGGTAGGGTTTTGACTCGATTGTGCCATAGCCACCACTATTCCAGAGTTTCATGGCAGGTTCTCCTATTTTTCTCTAGGTTCTTACGAAACCCTAATTTTGACCTAAATCTCTTAAATATTTGTATTTTTAACGTTTTCAACTCATTCTCTCATATTTTGCACTATCTTTAACTCGATCTTTATGATTCTTCAGTTTTTAAACATTTTTGAAATTAGGGTTTTCTCTGAATCTTTCTACACTAGTTTAAACTAGTTTCTTCTTTATGTTGAACTCTTCCTTTGCATATCTCTACTATTTTCACTCTCTTACCGCTTTTTAACTTGCCTATGTTGAAAAGCCCTAATTTGTTTTAGACCTATGTGTTCGATTCTTCCTACTGCCTGATTCTTGTTAAGTTTTCTGTGATTATCATGCTTCGAATGATTCTTTAGTTTGTTTGTGGTATCTCTGTGTGGTTATATTCATATGTTGTTCATCTATTTCCTCTTTCTGTCAATGTTGCTAGACCTGTCTATTTGCTACTGTTATTTGCCTTCTCTATTTATATGTTGAAGCATGGTATATCAATCCCCTCTTGACTGACTCTGATTCCCTTATTTGATGGTTTCCTGTAAAACCCTAGGGTGTTACTCGAATGTGTAAGCTGATTGATTTGATGTATCATCTCATTCTACTAACTCACTCCTTAATTGGAATCTCTGAACTTGGTCTTAATTGTTTACTCTATTGCTTAGTGAACCTAATTCTTTCCTTAAATTGAGTCTTGACTGATCTTTTACCTTGCCTATATGTGTTACCGTTTGAATTTTAATCCCTTGATTTAAGGGAATGAATATATTGATTCTTTGGTTGATTAATTTCGAGTCCCCTGTTACTTAACAGACCTGGATTCCTTCCTTATTTAAACCTTTTACTGATTTTTATTTACCTTATGTGGCTGCATGTCTTTACCATTTCTGAGTTTGAATCCCATAATTCAAGGGAACCGTGTCGTTGATTTCCTGACTGGTTGGATTCTGCCTTCTCTTATTACCATGCATTTGTGATTCTTACCTTATTTGATCACCTGTTTTCAACTATAAGTACTCATGCTCTTTCATTAAACAAGGAACATACAATAACACTGTTCTAAGCTTCTCACACACACACAGACTTGTGTTAAGAACCTACTCTCTCTTACAAAACTCTTTGCTCTACTACTGCTCTCTTTTGCTCTTGGTTACTGCTAGCCGACTATAAGCCAAGGCTAACCATTGTGCTCATTTTGCTCTTTCAGTCTGTTTATTCTTTTCTCACTGGTATGTTCTAATTAAGATTCAAGCTCCAAACCAATGTGTTTCTTATTGCTTCAGTTTATCATATTCCTAATTGTCTTCTACTTATGCTTCTGCTGTTCAACATGCAATTAATCTCTTGTTTATCTATTAGTACTTACCATGCTTTATCTCTCTAAGACTTACATGCTCTGGCTGAGTCAATAATGCTTATACATGTTCAGTGTATTCCTATATGTATCTATTAGGCTGTTCAATATCATGTTTAGTTTAACTCTACTGTCCCCCTGATCCCCTGAACATATCTGATTTGTGCAACTATGTATCTCTTCTTGATTATTATGTGGCTTCTCTGTCCCCCGATTTCTACAACTATGTCTACCAGTTTACTAAATCTATGTATCTCTTCCTGATTATTATGTGGCTTATTTGTCCCCAATCCTCATTGTCCTTGTATTGCTAAACTTGTTGTGATCTATTCTTCCCTGTTCTTACTACTGTTTTCAAAAGCTTTTTCATGTTTCAAAATGATTCTTGAGTTGTAGAGTTTTTTTTCAATTGAACTCTTTTTCCAAAACATATGTGCCTCTTTTAATCTCACTCCTAGCACTTCACACTATTCCTAGAAACATAGGTTCTACCCCCTCAGTGTAAGCATTGCTTAGGGAATCTTGAGTTCCCTCTGAACTTTGACACACTGAGGCTGGTAATTCCACACTGCACATGCTCAACTTTGTCAAATATGTCTGGGTGCTGGTATTGGCCAGGGACCCACGAGGTTCTTAGGGAGCTTTGCCGCACCCGGACCATGAAAGGCTGTGAAACTCGAAAGGATTGAGGTTGGGAGATATGGGCCGGATTGAAGGCTCCCTATAGAATTAGCTTCTTATTTTCCTTTAAGTGATGTAATTTATTATTCTTGGTTTGTAATAATTTGTAAACGAATAATTGGGGCTGGATAGTGGATATGGGAAGGGGTTATGCATGTTTAGTATATTAACGGGTAGAAATCATGACTATAGGATTTATTTCCCTATGTGTGCAATAGTATCCTGTTCAGAACATGCATTAGAAATTATGCTTAGGTTTTATTTTCAGCATATATATTATATTCCTGTCATTTTACAATCCATGCTCACTATTAACAATTCTGATAAAGTAATGAAACTGTCATGACATTCTACTGCTGCATCTTCATAAGCATTGCATGTAGAAAACATGCCTATAGGATATTTACTTATGTGTATTAGATATCCTTCTATTTAGGACTTCATATTGGTTTTGAATTACAGTTGTTGAACACCTAATCAACATGCTTAACCTCGCTAAAATGTGGTGAATTGGTTGAAACGATCTGCAAACATAGCATCACCTCTCTTAAAATTGGAACTGAAGTCTGCATGCTCACCTTTAAACAAATAGGCAATGTATACGAACGCCTAGGCAAACTTTAGGCCTAATACATTATTAAAACCAAAACCTAATCATGATTCAGTTAGCTGGTATTAGAACCAATAAGTCCCTTTTGAAATTCTTAAACTTTGATGCTTTTCATTCCTATTTTATCTCTTTCTGAAGCTCACCCTATTTCTTAAAAACTCCTACTCTACTGTTTTCAAATACTGATTCTGGAAATCATGCATTCATTTCCTCTTTAACTAAGTTATTAGATTACTGCTCTGTGTGTTTTCGAATTACTGGGTTTCAAAGGCAGTTTCACTCTTTGCAAAAATCATTCCGCTCAATTGAATACCTGCTCTAGGTTTTTTAAAGCTACTATTTCCTGAAAAAGTTTACTCACTCCCCTTTTACTAAAGTCTTCCTTAAACTAATGACTCCCACTCTGCTTTAAACTACTGGATCTTCCAAAAGTCACTTGCTCCTTTGAATCACTCTGTCATTCTAAATCATGCTTTACTGAAATTTTCTAAAAGTTCTTCATTTGCTTTACTGAGGTCTTCATCGAAACTGCTGTGCACTTTTAAATTCTGCTACCGTCTTTAAATTACTAGATTTTAAATCAATTCATGTCACGACCCAAATTCCATAAGTCGTGATGGCGCCGGACACCACTGTCAGGCAAGCCAAACCTTAATTAGTTGAAATTCATTTCTGTTTTATCATCTTCGAAATCGTTACCTTTCATTTCATTTCATAATCAAATGGATAAATCTTCGTTAATTAAATACAACAGGAATATCAATTTAATTTGATGAAATAAATCCCAACACATCCCCAGAACTCAGTGACACAAATACATGAGCAACTTCTAAGGATTTATACAATTATACAACGCTTGTCCGAAGAACAAATTGGACAAAGACTTTAAATTAAATACAAATACATAGAAGGGAGACTCTGTCAGCTGCGAAACGCCTCCGGATGATGCAGCCCGTCTAAGTCTCCAAGTCAACCACTGCTAAGAATGTACTTGTGCAACAAAATGCACAGCAAGTGCAATATGAGTACGAAAAACAACGTGTACTCAGTAAGTATCCTGCCTAACCCCAGAGAGGTAGTGACGAGAGGTCAAATTAGACACTTGCTAGAGGTCAATTTAGAATATTCAAGTGTGACAATAAGCGTGATTATCATAGGCAATTTATTAAGTGCACGAATAAATAATGCCAACTCTTTCCACATTTAACACTTTAATTCCTCGTCATATTAATAACAATTAATCAACATGGGTGATTTAAGCAATTAACAACTTAATCAACGGGAAGAAACTACTTCTTCCAAATCTTTAGTAACTCTAAATCTCTATCATTTCAATTGACAACTTACTATTTTAGGCAAGTAATAAGGAAAAAATCATAGCAACTACGCAGCAAATATCATGTGCAAGCAATGCCGAGGGTCGAACGACACGGACCAACAATAATAAACTGTGCACTGCCGAGGGTCGAGCGGCTCGAACCATAGATGCATCTATCTGCCTCGCTCGTGAATCGATCATGCGACGCGGTTATACATACAAGTAAATAAGGCTAGCCTGCTCGCGAATCATACCTGCGACTCAAGTGCTCATATGTACACAAATCCACATAATAAATCCGTATGTTTTTATCAAGAAAGTAGTTTTTCTCAGGAAAGTGGTAAAATTCTTCTTAAAGGAACATGAAATATAGCATTCAAACCTTTATTTTTGAAACTCATTTGCCAAGTTTAATGACATTCCATAATATAACCCTACCAGGTATACACTTATCCATAGAGGAGATCAAATCTCTTTCTAGATGATTAGGAACATGAACCCTAGTCTTCTTCAGATATTCAGTTACGATTTCGATTATATTAGCAGTTTAATATTACGGCAGGATCACAGGTACAACATGTAAAGCATGCTAGTGGGTCCTAGACTACCCGGACATGGTATAATAGTAGCTACGCACGGACTCCCGTCACCTCGTACGTACGTAGCCCCCGAAGATAATAGCACATACTTTATTAATTCACCTAGGGGGACAATTTCCCCCTCACAAAGTTAGAAAGGAGACTTACCTCGCTCCGAAATTCCATAAATGGCCTCCAAGCCTTCCCGACGACTCCAATCGATGCACAACGCTCCAAAACTACCCAAATGATGATAAACCAATGAAAATATACTCAAATATTAGTTAATAATTCAGATTATATAATTTCCCAACTCCGCTCAGTGAATTGACTAAAATGCCCTCAGGCCCACGTGCCTGGTTTCCAAAATTTCGCAAAGGTAAACTCTACCCATAGCATTACTAGCTCAAATACACAATTTACTCCTAATTCCATGCTCAAATTCGTGGTAAAATCCAATTTATCAAGTTTTCTAGGTTTTCTTCCAAAAATCCCACTTTCCTACTAATTTTCATGTTCAAATCCATGTACAACCTTGTATTTAACTTGGAAACATGAAGGAGTTACTTACCTCGTGATTCCTGACGAAAACCCTCTCTTGAAGCTCCTCCAAAATCACCCAAACCAAAGAAGAAGTGAAGAAATGACCAACAATTCTCGGTTTTAAAAACAATCTGCCCAGGCCATTTTTGCACCTGCGGTCCAATAGCCAGTCCTGCGGCTCCGCACATGCGGAAATTCCATCGCAGGTGCGGCTCTGACTCAACCCAGAAACTCTCGGACCTGCGGCCCTCTCCTCCGCATCTGCGCATTCGCAGGTGCGGAAACTTCATCGCACCTGCGCTCCCAGCCCAGCCAGCCAACACTCGCACCTGCGGCGTCCAAGGCCGCTCCTGCGGCTATGCACTTGCGGAAATTCCATCGCAGGTGCGGTCGCACCAGATGACATCAACTTCAACTCCTTTCCAACTTCAACTTTTGATCCGTTAACCACCCAGAATCCACCCGAGGCCCCCGGGACCCCGTCCAATTAAACCAACCCGTCCCAAAACATAACACGAACTTGCTCGAAGCCTTGAATCACATCAAACAACATCGAAACAACGGATCGCTCTCCAATCCAAATCTTTAAGAACTTAGGATTTCAAACTTCTACACTCGATGCCGAAACCTATCAAATCACGTCCGATTGACCCCAAATTTTGCACACAAGTCATATTTGACATTACGGACCTTCTCTAACTTTTGGAATCGCATTCCGACCCGGATATCAAACTTTCCACTCCCGGTTGGATTCTTCAAAAACCTTCAATTTTCTATCTTTAGCCAAATGACTTCAAACTGACCTCCGGACATCTGAATTCACTTCTGATCACGCTCCCAACTCCAGATTCACCATGCGAAGATATTCCCATACTCGAAACCCCAAACGGATGCCAATATCTCTGAAATGCACTTCAAGCCAAACTTAGGAAATTCCTTCAAAATGCTAACTTCCATATTTTACGCCGAAACGATCCCTGGTTATCCAAATCCCGATCCGGACATACTTCCAAGTCTGAAATCACCATACAAACCTGCTGAAACCTTCCGATCGTGATTCCGAGGTTGTTTGCTCAAAATTCCAAAATTAATCAATTTCTCCAACTTAAGGCTTCCGAAATGAGAATTTTCCTTCCAATCTAACTCCCAACTTCCTGAATCTCAACTCCGACCATACGCACAAGTCATAATACTTGAACTGAAGCTGTTCATGACATCCAATCACTGAACGACGCGCTAGAGCTCAAAACTACCGGTCGGGTCGTTACAATTCCTCTTCATTAAACTGTTTTGTTTTAACTGAACTTCCTGCTTTATTACTGAGTTTTCAAAAAGCATTCCTTTTTCTAAACTGCTGAAACCATACTGATTTCCAACTCAAAAACTCCTGTTTTAAATCTTGACTTTGAGACCTCGATTGTGTTTGAGACATGCTATTTACGTGTTTACTTGTGGAGGGATATGTGAGCCATTATTTGCCCTTTATGTGTTCCCATATCTGTAGTCCTATTTGTTTTACATGTCGCTTAGAATTTTATCCTTTAAACCTAGGGGTTCAACCTAGTACTCGCCTTGTAGGATTAGTAGTCCTGAATACCCTTCAGGACTTATAGAATGGGACGGGTAATAGCACGCAATAAGCTTCGTGACCGACACACGCATTTTAAATACCTTAACGGTGCGGGAAGGGTAGAATATGTATAGGATGACCGGTGTGCTAATACAACGTGTAGCTCCTCTTCGAGGCGTGACATACTGGGTATTGTATTGATGTAATCCGTATTACTTTAAACCTAGGATAGTTCTTTTCAAATGTTTATTCTAATGTTTCCCAAAACCTTTAAAGATTTTCATACTTTTTCGAAATCCCCTCTTATATGAACCTTACTTGCTACTTGTCTACTGTCCAAATTCACAAAACTTCTTGGCTGGTGTGATGATCCAAAAGGTCATCCTAAGTAATTCAAGCTAAATCTGTGTTCCAAGCCCCTGAAAGCCTCCGTTAATCTCACCTCGATATGCATGCACTTCCCGGGCGTGTAGCCGGGAAGTCTTTATGTTGAAACTTGATGAAAATAGAATTTTGTGATAATTAAATGAATAAAGTTGACTTTGGTCAACATTTTCGATAAACGGACCCGGAACTGTGTTTTGACGGTCCCGGAGGGTCCGTAGGAAAATATGGGACTTGGGCGTATGCCCGGAATCGAATTCCGAGGTCCCAGGCCCAAGAAATGATTTTTTAAAGAAACAATATTTTCTGAAAATAATAAAGGACTTTGAAAATGAATAATTAAGTGAAAGCCGTGTTACCGGGCCCGTATTATAGTTCTTGAGCCCGGAACATGTTTATTATATGTTATTTGTCTTATCTGTGAAATTTGGTGTAAAACGGACTTGAAATGACGTGTTTCAGATCAAAATTGGAAAAAGTAAGCTTTATGAAGTTTTAAGAAATTTCTATGAGTTTTGAGGTTTAATTCGTTGATTTTGATGATATTTTGATGATTTAAAAGCTTGAATAAGTCCGTAGGATGATTTCGAAGTCGTGTGTGTATTTGGTTTTGAACCCCGAGGGCTCTGGTGAGTTTCGGGTAGGTGTCGAGGTGCTAAAAGGTTGAAAAATCTGGCGTTTTGAGTGATTTTCTGATATCTGGAGTCTAGTCAGTGCGATCACATACCTAGACTCACGATCGCACAGCCTTGTGTTAGGGGGAGAGTCAGTTCTTCTATGCGATCGCATAGCAAGGATCGCGATCGCATAAGGGTATAGGTGTCCGGATGGGGGGCTGGTCCAATGTGCAGTGCGATCGCATTATCATGCCCGCGATCGCAGACGTGTGGAGTAGAGTTTTTGTGCGATCGCAGAGCTTGTCAGTCCTTCCTCTATGCAATCGCATGCCTATCTCCGCGATCGCATAGGCTAACTTTGCCCAGTTATTTCATTAAGTCCAAAACAGACCCTTTACGGGATGTTTGCCATTCTTCACCCTTTTCTTCTTCCTCAAACCTCCATAACCGAGAATCAAGCTCCCCAACCTCTATAGCTCCTCAGGTAAGTGTTCTTATCATCATTTTCTCTTAATTTCATCAACTAATCACTAGAATCTAGGCCTAAAAACATGAAATCAAGGTAGAAATTAGGGGATTTGGGTAGAGTTAGGTTTTTGGGAATTTTTGGTAATTCAACCTCAATTTGGGGTCGGATCTTAAAACAAATCATATATTTGAACTCGCGGGGTTATGGGTGATCGTGTTTTGGTCCGAGCCTCGTGTTTGAACCAAGCGGGCCCGGGGATGAATTTTGGAATTTTAGGAAGAATGCTTAGAAATTAGTAATTAGGCTATGGGTTTGATTTATTGAGCCATTATTGATATACTTGAGTTGATTATGTCTAGATAATACCGTTATGGAGTTGAATTCTAGACGAAAGGCGGTGTTAGAGGGTTGATTGTGCTATTTTGGACCCGAGGTAAGTGTCTTGCCTAACTTTGGTGAGGGATTAGGTATTGCCTGCTATGTGTTTATCATGTTCAATGTATAGGTGAGGTGACGAGTACCTATACATTGTGAGTCTAGAATGCCCGTGAGTCTATTTTGATAAAACATCAGCTATTTCTTCAATGTTCATTATATTACGTGATTGCCTCTACTTGAGAAGTTGATTGTGGTTGATGTACTAGTTGTAGAGATTATGAAATTTTGGTTCAATTGAGAATCCAAGTACACAATATATATATTGAGTTGATTGGTTATAGCTGAGACCCTTGTCGGGCATTTATTGAGATATTGACTGATATTTTCCCCTTGCTGGTTGATTTGAACTGTATTTTTCCACTATGCTGCATTCCTTGCCATACATCATATCATGCATAGTGAGGAAGAGAGAGTAAAGCACGAGGGGTGATGTCGTGCCATATTTACATTCATTCAAAGCATGAAGGTTAATGCCGTTCCATATTTACATTCATTGAAAGCAGGAAGGTTAATGCCGTGCCATATTTACATTCATTGAAAACACGAAGGTTAATTCCGTGCCATGTTTACATTCATTGAAAGTACGAAGGTTAATGCCGTGCCATGATTACAGTGATCACATCATACATTGCATAGCGAAAGAGAAAGTGAAGTACGAAGGTTAATGTCGTGCCATGATTACAGTGATCACATCATACATTTCATAGCGAAAGAGAAAGTGAAGTACGAAGGATAATTCCGTGCCATGATTTACATTGATTATACCATGTTTTGCATAGTGAGGAAGAGAGTAAAAGCACGAAGGGTGATGTCGTGCCATTATTTACATTCCTGGCATTTGTACTTGTCTTTACTTGGTACTTTCTGTTAAACTGCTACTTATCTGCTTTCTTATGATCAATATACTGTCATATCTCACTTGTGATCCCTTTAACTGCTCCCGTTTCCCTAATTGTCTGCTTATTTCTTGCGTTCCTATCTATGTTATATGTTGTAGGATAGGACATGTGTACATCGTTGCTAAGTCTAGCCTCGTCACTACTTCGGCCGAGGTTAGGCTCGGCACTTACTCAGTACATGGGGTCGGTTGTACTAATGCTACACTGCACTTCTTTATGTTGTGCAGATCCCGCACTCGGACCCTGTGGACAACACTGAGGGAGTCTCCTTCAGTCCACTTCAGAGGCTTCAAGGTATACCGCCGGTGTTCGTGGGCCTTGGTGTCTCTTCCGTCTTTGACTCTTCTATTGTCTTATTTATTCTGTAGCTCCGAAGACAATTGTGTACCCTTCTTTCTAGACTTTGTATTTAGTACTCCATATAGAGTTCGTGAGTTTGTGACTCCCCGATTTTGGGATTATGCGACGTTGTGTACTTTACCATTTCATTAAACCTTTCGGATGTTTATTACATTTCTACTGTAAGAATTTTTAAGCGTTTGTTATTCCCGTTAAGTTTTGAAAGGCATTACCTTTACTACTATTGACATGAATTGAAATTTGTTAGATTTATTGCATGTGTTGGCTTGTCTAGCGGGTTCAACGTTAGATGCAGTCACGGCCTGAAGGTGGGATTTCGGGTCGTGACAGATGGGACCCACAGTTGTGGATCTTGAGGGGTGCCTAACACCTTCCCCTTGGGATAACTTCAAGCCCTTACCCAATCTCTGGTAATGCAAACTAGTTCATGAGTTAATTATTCTAGGTGCCCTAACGCACCATAAAATCGTTAGGTGGCGACTCTTCCTTAAACCTCTTCCTTTAAGGAGTTGTCCAAAATGTCATAAACCCGTCTCTCCGTACCTAACCCGTGCTAGGAAAAAGGGGGTGCGACACTATTATTCCAAGCATGAGCTCTAAATAGTCGACATGAGAAATCAAAAAATTATCTATGCACTAAAAAATAAAAGACTTGAAACAAAAAAAAGAGTTTCTTGGCATTCCCAAAAAATATATTTACAGAAGTATCCTTACAAAGCACCTCCAGGGAGCCGATGCAAAAAAAGAAAGAAAAGAAAAGGCAAAATCAGTGGATGAATCTACTCCTCGCCCCTGCTATTATCTGAGTCGCTACCGGAGCTCTCGTCCGATGAATATGAAAGTGCCGATTCTTCTTCCAAGGCCCTGGCTTTCTTGACCTCATCAGAAAGATTGGCACCCTTGGTGCTTGCCTTTTCGAGTGCTTGCCTCCTAGCTTGAGAACGAGCATGGGCGATGGCCCGAGTCATATTCAACTCGGCCTTTTTGATATCTCCCTAGCCCGATTGTTAGAGGCAGCAACATCTCTTTTGTATGAGGCTACGTGCTCATCGGCCTCAGACTTAACCACAAATAGTGAAGTGACCTCCTCCTGAGCACTCCAAAGAAGGTCCTGAGTCGAGGTCAACTCTCTTCGCAAGAGATCCCTCTCCGAGGCCACGACCCCAATCTGTTCCTTCAGCTCAAGGATCTCCCTATCCTTGATTGCAACCTCTTCCCGGAGTTACTCCGCTAGAGCATTCGTTTGCTCAATCTGCAAAACTAATCAAGTTAGTAAGAGTCAACTTATGGGAATAAGAAGATAAGCCCGCGAGTGTCATAATAACTGCTCGGCAAAGCTATCCTGTTCCTGATGCACTCCCTTCAGGCCGGTCCGAAGCTCGGTCAGCTCCTCCTCCTTTCAGGCAGAGGAAGCTTTCAACTCTTTCAGTTCCGAGGTAAGCTTCTCTAGCTACTCCTCACGGCAAGTAAGTTCATCGTTTAGCTTGAAGAAAGCTTGGACATACAACTTCTTGGCCTAAAACATAAAGGAGGAGGGTTATACAAGAAGGAATGAAAATTCGAAACAGTGGACAATGTATCAAAAAGGTCACCTGTTCCTGATGTCTCTCGGCCTCTTCGAGAGAAACAGAGGCGTTGAGGTCGGTCTCCTCCCCAATACCTTCAAATAAATCTTTGAACATGTCATCTTCCCCCTAGAGATGTCCATATCGGCAACACCCCTGTTCTGGGCGTCCCTTATCTCCCCTGAGAAAATGAAGGGCCCGATTCGAAGCTGCCTCGAAATATTTCAGGCTCAGGCCCGTCATACTTGCCAGCTGAAATTTCATCAGAACAGATCGTACCATGTCCAAACTGAGGCTCGGGGACTGTGCCTAAGCCTTATTCACGGGTCTCCTCTTCAGCATGAGGTGGGTCGGCATCGACCATACCCGGCTCAACGGCCTCCCGCTCAACTTCACTCGAAGCATCAGCGCTTCACCATGCCCTTTGTACCAAAGAGAGATCGTCGTCATCATTTCCTTCGTCTTCAGTACGAAGACATGCAGCGGCGGTCAAAGTCAAGACCGTGGCATCGATCTTAGTCCTTCGGATCTTGATTTTCTTTGGGTTCGGAGATCCAATTGACATCTTTTTTTCCTCTTTTTCCCCTTGTCGGGTTTTGAGGCCTCTTCTTCACCAGGAGGAGGCGGTCTCATCTACACGCCTTCTCCAAGGCCTGCACATGCATGATGTATTAGGCTCAATACCACAGAGAACATTTATATGAATTTCGATAACGACTTCAAGGAGAGCTTTCCATGGTTCTTGGCCTGCCACCTTGTCTTGTCCAAATCGCGCCAAGATCACTTGTTGTATGGAAAGGCAGAATCTATTTGTTTAATCCACCCAGGTAGGTTTTGAACCATGCCGAGGAACCAATCAGCGGATGCATAATAAAAAAAAATCTATTCAGAAGAAGAAGAAGGGGCGGTAAAAAATGCTCGATATAGTGATGCTTGCGCGCCATATTCCATTCCTCTGGGAATGGCATCCTATCAGAGGGGATGATGTCCGAGGTTATGATTCTAACGAACCGGCTCATCCACCCCTGATTCTTTTTCTTCATCGATTCTTGTGAAGAATGTCTTCATAGACCGATATTGAAGCTTGATTAAACCCCATCGGAAGAGGCGGGGGTCGTACAATCTTATTAAATGGTCGAGGGTGAAGGTCATCCCCTCGATCCGATTAGAGAAATATCAGAGCATGTAAACAATCCTCCAAAATGAAGGGTAAATCTGACCGAGCGTCACTCGGTACTAGTGGCAAAATCAAGAATCACCGGATCTATCAGCGGAGAAGAAGAATCCACGGGACCCAGGGTGAAGGGGTATGTGTATACGCTGAGGAAGCCCGCTTTGTAAGTTGTTATGCTTTCCTCAGCTTTAGGGATCTCTACTTGAACTGCCTCCCTCCAATGGAAGTCTGTTTTTACCCTATCCAATTTGGATATTACGCTGATATATTGTGACTTGGGCTCACAACGGCCCGGTGTGGAAGGGGGTCTATCGATGGTAAGGTCGAAATTGTATCAAAGTCACCGGGGATGCATTGTTCGATGCTCGATGGCATTTTTGCTTTGCCCTTGGACGGGCGTGTATAAGAAGAGGTGCCTTCTTTCTGAGGCACCATTTTAGAAGTCTTTGCCATAACTATAACGAAGTTTCTGAGAGAAAAGATGAAGAAACAAGCACATAAGGGAGATGAATGCAGAAGAAGTTGGGAGATAACTCAAAAACATGGAAATGATTGTAAAAGTATGAATGGGGGGCAAGTGAGGTATTGATAGAAGGCGTATGGGCAACACTTGAGGAGCGGAAAAGTCTAACCAATGACGGGACGTGGGATTCTCGGTAATCGTGCTGACGGTGACGTATACACAACTTTTGGGTCATGTCATTTAATGCTCTGACCGGGCTGACATCATGATGAAAGCGTCGGAGGGGAAAGGGTTCAAGACCGTTTCTTATCATTTCACTTTAAGAAACGTGGGGACTATCTGTATATGGCTAAAATCGTAGAGACCGATTTTATGGTTGTTATGACTTTTCACCATCCGCCTTTGGAAGGCTCAAGGCACAGCTTGAGTATTCGACCTCTAGGGTTCCCTATGCTCTACCTCGGGGAAGCACAAATCGGCAGCAGTCGTGGACAAGCGGGAAACTCCCGAAAGGCACGTGTTTAAAGTTGACCAAGTCTGCAAGAATAGTACAAGCCCGTACAGTGACATTAAATAGCTATACTGGCTGCGTATCTTTGTAATAAACTCTTATGTATTATGTTGGGGTTCCCCCCTCTTATATAAAGGGGGCCCTTATAATTTTTGCACACATGATATTCAATACAAGGAACAAGAAAATTCTCTGCTCTCTAACTCAAACATCCTATATTGCCTCTTTAGCAATTTATTACTTACATTTATTTTACTTCATTGATTGTTCTTCATTTATTACTCATCATTGATCGTAAATAGCCGCTTTCGAGGCCCATAGGACTGATATATCTTTATCGACCATCCTCTATTAACATCGAGCCTCGACCTCGAGGCCCCGATTTGAGGCAGTCTTGTTTGCATGTCTTATCTCTCTTTGACTCTTATCTTATTTCTTCAACTCACACTTGTCACACCTACTTTTTCACTAACCCTGATTAATGAAGGGTAATAAGGGAGTTTTTCCAATTAAAGTGACATTATTCAGTTTTGGGATTTATTTTAGATTTCAGAGTCGCCATCCGGATTTTTGATGATGCTCCGGGACACCGTTTTATTTTTTAAAATCCTAAGCTGAGGATTTTTTGACTCTGTTTTGATTTGTCTGCGACCAGAAATCCGAGTAAGGAATTCTGTTAACCCGGGAGAAGGTATTAGGCATTCCCGAGTTCCGTGGTTTTAGCACGATCGCTTAACTATTATTATTTGGCCTAAATTATCTAATTTTTTGCGTGTTTTTAACCTATTTTGCGTTTAGCCTTTTAAAATTTTAACCGCTTTTGACATTTATGGACTTATCTTGAAAAACAAGTCACGAGGACGTGCACTTGTCTGCTTTTGGACGTATTACAATTACACCACATGAAATGCACCCGTATTGCAACACGTGATTTTATTATGATTTGAAGTTGAAGACGGTGACATGAGTTGTCACACCCGAGTGTAGATTACGTAGTCAAGACTATGGTCGTGACGGTTTTATAGTGCCTATTTGAGGCGATGTTCGATTATTCCTTATGTTTTCTATTTGAAGGAGCATTTTAGTTTTAAAATCAATTAGGACGTTTATGGATTTATCTTGGACAAGTTACAATGGCGTACACTTGTTATTTTTTAGCACGTGGCAAACACGTCACATGAAATGCACCCGTGGTTACTATATGTGTTTTATTGGTTGTTTGGAGTTGAGGGTCGGGGGCATGAGTTGCCACTCCCGAATGTAGTTTTATGGTAATTTGAGGTAATGGTCGATTTTTATATAATTTCAAACTAAAGGTGTCATTCTACCTAGAAGATCATCTAAAATAATGGTATTCAGTAGTCTAAAGACAACATCTTATGGGCTATGGTCTCATTTAGCCCCGTTTTATCACATTAGGCCATGCTAAATCCTCTTGTAATAGCTAGTCTGAAAAGATTTGGTTTTTCCAGCGAACAATGGCAAATATGGGAATCAGAATGTCCCTCATTCATTAAAATATGTACACCTATGCAATTCAGACATCTAAATGTATACTCATTAATTCTGATACGAATTGGCAAGATAACATCATTCCATTTTTCCAGAATTTTATGATTACTAACAAAGAGGATACCATAGGCAATTTTATTAGTTTTGAAACAACAGCTCTTACCAATTTTAAAATAGCCTAATCGCAGGTTTTTAAAGGATTAAAGTTCACACGTATTTATACATCTATTATAGAAATTACAAGATGCAAGGTGAACTTAAAATAGCCTACTGATTCTACTCATATTGAAACTCGACTGAATTTGAAATAACCATTTTTCCAAAATCCAACGGGTGCTTATACAGATTTCACATACATTCTTTTGTCTAATACCATCTTCAGAACAGATAAAATGTAAATTCAAAATTTCAGGAACATGAACAAAACTGAAATTAAATGTACAGTCCAGTCTTAAATTACATAATTCTTGAAATAAATACTGGTAAATTACAGCTTGACTACTACTTTCAAGATACATTTCTTAGAAGAAAGAAAAAATTAAAAAAAAACGAAGATCCTGACTAAGTTATCCGACTTGAATTCCTTTGAGGCCATATATTTGAGTCTTCCTTTGTAATCTGTAGGACACCCCAACGTAATTTAGGTGTTATGCAACTACCAGAACCAAACTGACCATGAAGGGGTCAGTTTTAATCCCGATAATGCTTATGTTTAAACCATACTACCTGGCAGAATCATTTATGCACCTTCTCGGTGTGAATATGATCATAAAAGGATCAACTCAACTCCGGAATGTCATTTTCATACTTTGGACCTTCAGTCCATACTAATTCCTTAACTTGACATTTTTAGAGGATAAATCTGATCATAATAAAGGATTCAGATTCTTTCCTCTAAGGAGCCTTTTGATTATCCACTTTATATCCGTAAAGGGTGATTTTCAGCACCCTAGGCTACTGTTTATGCACTGCCAAGGGGTGAATTTTACTATTAAGAAGTCAGATTCATCTACCCTCGTGCTAATACTAACATAATTCCAAACTATATAGAATTTTTGGCTACTTAGGCATTTTTAGAGGATGAATCTGACCATTCAAGGGTTCGGATTCCTCACTCTAATGCTTTTCTTAACTACATATTTTATACCCTTTGAATGGTAAACTTCAGCCAACCATACTAATGTTCGTGCACTACTAAGGGATGAATTTGACTATTAAGAAGTCAGATTCATCTACCTTAATGCCAACATCCTAAACTATCTAGAGACTTGCTTGTTGAATCTCTTTATTGACCAAAGAGACTCAATCGAAAGCATATTTCTGCACTTTTATAGAGAGAACCTGACCATAGAGAAGGTCAGATTTGACACCCTAGTGCAGCTTTTTACTAACATAGAACTATAAGTATTAACTACATTTGTATACATATAATCTGAAGTAAAGAACATGCATCACCAAGAGAAGTACTAACATCAAGGCAGTATCTATCATACTCACATCATCATTATCATTCCAATAAACATCTACACAATCACATTTACATAGAACAAAAGAAGTAACTTCGTTTATCAAGAACAACCAGTTTGATACAGTGAGTACAAGATGAGGATTCCAGTCCAAGAATTTCATTGAGAAGAGATGAGCTGATACATACCTTTTTAAGAGAAAAAACAACAAAAGACTTGACCAAATAAAGGTCAAGTATGAATAATAATTAGCAAGAAGAAGGAGAATTCAACAGCAGCAAACATCAACCAAAAGACTAACCCTAGCTCCACAACCCAAATAAGATGAGTTTAAAAAAAAATCAGAAGCAAATTAGAGAAAACCAACAACTGAGAAAACCCACAAAAAACCCTGAAGAGTTCTTGAGAGAAACCAGATTTTTCTAATGATTCGCTTTGGACATTTTTGAATAAAGAACTATTCTGATTTTTTTTCCTTTCGTTTCCAATGTTCAGTATTTAAAGAGGCAGTTTCAGAGTGTAGAGTGAATTTTCAGAGTGTCCAAATCTGTTTAGTCTAGAGGAAGGGGGGTCTATTTATAGGATATGGCATCCTCAGACCAATAGAGCCTAGCCAGATTGGGAATGGGATCTCCTTTGGAATATTCCCAATCCAGAAGGCTGAAAAAGTACATAGGGCAGTTGTCATTCTTATCTTTGAGACAGCTGCCCCTATTCTAGAACCTTCTTACTTTAGAAAATACCCTTTTACCCTTAAACAAATTTGATTTTATGAGTTTTCTTAATCTAGAAGGTTCTTGGGTTGTTACACCCAAGATTCCTCAACTAAAAATCCTATATTACCCCTCAATACCTCTTAGAATTACATTTTTAGTAATTAAGGGTTATATTATTTGCTAAGTTGATTTTAAGTAATAATCAATACTTAATGAGGCTACTTAAGTTAATTTCTAGGTTGAAGAAGTTGACATTTTTTAAATGTGAGACTAAGTGAATCAATTATTCTTAAACTTAGTTAACTCAAATGCACTATTGATCCTAACTAGTTGTCTTAGATCAATTAATAGAAATAATTAAGTTGTTAGACTTAATTAATTAAGGGGCTTAATTCCTACTGATTTTAGACTTGTTTAAGAATTAGGTTAATTAGGTGTTGGTTAATTCTAACTTAGTAAAATATAGTAAACCCTTAATGAAATTAGAAGTCTAGTCTTTTTTAGGAAGTTAGGTTAGATAATTAGCTTAATTAGTTAATTAGGTTCTTAGAGTTGGTTTCTAATTATGTGGTTAAATATCCTAGTCTTGATAGTATGTCTAATCAATGACCAAAGCTCGGGACTAACATGGGTAATTAACTTGTTAGGATCACATCTTATTAATGAAACATGAGGTTAGGATACTAATTACCAAAGAGTCCTAGTCATCTTATATTCATATTAAACTGGACTGATTAATCTAACAAATTAAGACCCCAAGCAAACACATAAGAAATCAGTCAATCAACCAGGATATTCAAGAGGATCTGATCAAGAACAAATACACGAAGCATATTTTATGAACATCAAGACCTGAGCTATGTCATTCAAATATCTAAACAAGGTTTCATTAATCTAAACATGTATGATTGAACTAACAATACACAAGGTCAATTAACCAAACATGAATCAATGATAGGAAACAGATATGCACTGATATAGTAATAAGAATCCTAAGTTATTTACTAAGCAATGAAGTCTATTCAGGTTTTGAATTAATTACAAGAACGAACATTTAAGCAAACAGGAGCAGAATAAAAAGAGAAATAAGCTGATCTAAGAAGGGACAATGGAAAAAGTAATTAAACCTATTAACTTGTTCATAATTTTTCACAGTAAAACCCTAGAAACAAACAAAAGAAAAAAGGAAATACCCGTTAAAAAGGGGTTTGGAAGAAAATTTTGACTCGCCGGACTTTGGCCGGATTCCGACGGGGTTTGAAAACGAGTCAAACCCACATGAATCAATTGCTATTTTCAAGAGAAACTGACTCATGTAGGTCCGAGCCGTTGAATTAATCGAGATCGACTAGTGTAGTAATCTAGGTTTTCAGATTCTTAGATCTGAAATTCCACACAACTGGGTGATCTTTTAGAGAAACCAAGGCTGGGACGGGGTTAAGGAGGCTATGAAGATTATTTGGTACCAATTTGGGTGGATTAGTGGTGCTCCGCCGGCGGAGGACGGCGGTGGGGTGATGGAGTTGCGGTGGGAGATGGTGGTGCTGGGCGGAGTCTGGGGAGGTTAGAGAGAAGGGAGAGAGATGAAGAGGATGGGGGTGTTAGAATTTGGTATCTAGGGTTGGGGGGGGGGGGGGCTTTGGGATAGTTAAATACTAAAGGGGTGAGGAGTTCTCAACCGTTTGATCAAAAGAGATCAACGATGTGGATCCTCCATAACTTAAACGAGGTAATTTTGGGTCAGGGGCTGGGACATGCCGTGTGTAAAGATTGGGCTGGGTTGTTTGGGTAGTGTAAAGACAATTTTTTGGGCCTGGGCAAGTTAGCCCAGGTCCAATTTTAATACTTTAGCTTAATTAGTTATTAATTAGTTTAATTAAACTAATTCTAATTACCTTCTAAAAAATGTAATAAATAATTTTGACTTGTTTTTTACTAGTTATAAACTAATTGATGAATTAATTAAGAGTAAAAAAATTAATTTGACACCCATATATTTTAAAGAATCAATTTTCACAAGTTGTTAGGAAAAAATGACTAAGTTTAGCAATCAGTTATTAAAACCACATTACATCAAATAATCAACATTTGCTTTGTTATTTAATTAAATTAATTATCCATAATAAATGTGTAATTCCTTGATAATAATGATGCGCCTAATTATGCAAACTTAATAATTTTAAAAATGAATTATGATTGTGTAATGCAAAAACAATTCACAAATAAAACTAAAATTCGACAAAATTTTGTAAAATTAATTTATTTTATTGAATTTTGTAGGAGTGTATGGTAGATAAAAAATCACGCGCTCACAGCTGCCCTTCTTTGTTCGGAAACACGAAGAGTTTCCCGGCAAAGACAGAGTGAGCAACCATAAATGACTTCACCCATTCATATGTTCTATTGTGCATCGTTTTTGAAAAGTTTGACCGAACCCTGCTTCAAAGGTTGCCTACATATCCTTCGCTATAAAGGAATCCGGTCAGTGTAGTTCTGGAAGTTTTGATAGCTGGGACCACCGGGTAGCTGTGGCTTCACTATGGTTGCTACTGTTACAGCTGCTGAGCTCCTTATTACACCAAAGCAACGAAAAATGAAAAAGACTAATCTAAACCTATCAACTATGAGTTACAAGAGGCCTATCTATTAGTCTGCTGAAGCCTGATCTTGAATCTTGGCTACTTTTATACAGACTTGATCTGGACCTCAATGCTTGTTAGTTGTAGGCGCTGGTTCAATCTTTTTCAGCATTTCGGATCAAGAAGGTACATGCACCGCTTGTGACTTCAGTCTTGTCTTGAGCGGTCCACATCTTTTCCGCTTCTGTACTTTGGATTCAATCTTCTCTTTCCTCTTTTGTCTTATTATTTTGGATCGCAACTTCTTTTTTTGATCGTCTCGAGTTCCAATGTCCTACAATTGTAGTCTGCACAAAAATCAAAACAAACGAACGAAATTTTCTGCCCCAGTTTTCACTAGGAAACTTTCGTGAGTTATTGTAAGGAAATCTACACTACTTTGTTATTGAAAGCGGTGAACATGTTATGCTGTCGTTAAGAAAAGATCACCAGGTTATGCTGATGTCTGAGGAGGATCAACGGGTTATGCCGTTGTCAAAAAGAAATTAACATGTCGTGCTGGGGTCTGGAAAGATCAACAGCTTATGCCGTTGCCGGAAAAGAGAACACTGGGTTATGCCAATGTCGGAAAATGATCAACAGGTCATGTTGTTGTCAGGAAAGATCGGCGGGTTATGCCGGTGTCAAGAAAGGTCAACAGGTTATGTTGTTGCCGGGAAAAGAGATCACTGGGTTATGCCAGTGTCGGGAAACGTTCAACAGGTTATGTTGCTGTCAAGAAAGATCACCAGGTTAAGCTGGTGTCTGGGAAGGTCAACAGGTTATGCTGTTGCCGGAAAAAAGATCACTGGGTTATGCCTATGTTAGAAAATGATCAACAAGTTATGTTGTTGTTAGAAGAGATCACCGGGTTATGACGATGTCTAGAAAGGTCGACAGATTATGCTGTTGCCGGGAAAGGAGATCACTGGGTTATGCCAGGGTCAGGGAATGTTCAACGGGTTATGCCGTTGTCAAGAAAGATCACCAGGTTATGCCGGTGTCCCAGAAGGTCAACAGGTTATGTTGTTGCCGGAAAAAGATCACTGGGTTATGCCAATATCAGAAAATGATCAACAGGTTATGCTGTTGTCAGAAGAGATCACCGGGTTATGCCGATGTCTAGAAAGGTCAAAGGTTATGTTGTTGCCTGGGGAAAAAGAGATCACTAGGTTATGCCAGTGTCAGGAGGTGATCAACAGGTTATGCTGTTGTCAAAAAGATCACCAGGTTATGCCGGTGTCTGCTAAGGAGCGGGATCCTATGTTGGAAGAATTATCGGGTTATGCCGGCATCAACTAGGGAGTGGGACCCTATGTTGGCATCAACTAAGGACTGGGATATCCTATGCTGGCATCAAGTTATGTCGGCATCAACTAGGGAGTGGGACCCTATGTTGGCATCAACTAAGGACTGGGATATCCTATGCTGGCATCAAGTTATGTCGGCATCAGGTTATGCTGGCATCAACTAAGGAATGGAATATCCTATGTTGGCATCGAGTTATGTCGGCATCAGGTTATGCTGGCATCAACTAGGGAATGGAGACCCTATGTTGGCATCAACTAAGGAATGAAATATCCTATGTTGGAAGAGGTGTAGCTAGGGATTGGAGACCCTATACCTCTTTTAGGTTTGAATTGTTTTCAACATCGTTTTTCTTCTTTTATTTTCTTTTCATTTTATTTTGAGTGAATGCGGGAAAGAATTTTGGAGGAAACTTCCCTTTTTGGAGTTGTTGCTGCAAAGATGCTTCTAGCTCTTGCGCCTTTTCTTTTGGTTACACTTGCATTTTGTGAGGTTGCTTTTGAATAACACCTGTTTCCTTCAAACAAAGAACAATTGTCAGTTTGAAACGATGGTTGGTTTTGCGGCCTTGATTATTTCAACTTGCTTGATCTTGGCCCCTTTGATGAATATTTCAACTTCTTGCTTGCTTGCTGGGGATTGGGTTTCATCTCTAATCCCAGGGACCTTGGCTTTTCCAGATTTTACCATGGCGATCGATCACGTGGGACCCAACATTTGACTTTATTTTGCCTTTGTAGGCCTTTCACTCGCCTTTTCATTTGGATTCTCCGAGTATCAGGGAAGTTTTGGCCCCTCAAATTTTGTTGCAACAGTTAGTCGCGTGGGACTTGACCTTTTCCATTTTTGCTTTGCCTTCATCGGCCCTTCATTTCCAACTTTAACTTTAAAACATTTGGAGCACTTCAGCTTTTCAAACTTTGCCGAGAGGGTTAGCCACATGGGTCTTAACCTTTCACTTTTCTTGCCTTTATAGGCATTTTGATTTGATCTTCTCCTTCAAAGAGTTGTGTTTCAAGCATCGGCCGTTGCGGCCAGTCGGGATCGACTTGATGCCCCTGATGAGGCTTGGTGCCCTTTGCATATTGGATTGCGTTAAACGAGATTCCTGTAAATCAGTTTTGCCACCCTTCCTTTGTTTTACCTTAGGAACAGAGTCATACTGAAAGGGATTGAACGAGAATAACAAAGAAATGGGGATAATGAATTTTGACAAGAAATATCCCTTTCGGGGAAGAGAAGAGGGACTTATCGGGAGTGTACGCGACTTTCAATGAACATGACATGCGTCTTGGACTGGATGCCTGATCTATATAAACCATATGGCTCTCAGAAATTTGTCACAACTTTTAGCTCGAGGTTGAGAAACCTTGCCCCAGACCATGTCGTTATCAGTGACCAATCATCCTCTTTTTGATTAGTAGTGCCCTTTTCGGGTTTTCACTAACTAATCTCTCTCATTTCTCTTCTCTCCATCGCCCTGTAGTGCTCTTTGTGAGTTTTCACTGATAAGACTCTCTCATTTTTAGTTTCTCTACTCACCGTCGCCTTATGGTGCCCGTGTGGGTTTTCACTGATAAGACTCTCTCATTTTAATTTCTCTTGTTGCTTGTATCACGTCCAGATAGATGAATCCTCTCATTCTGGCTTTTATTCACCGATCGATCGAAAGGACTTGAACAGGATTTGGGGTAAAAAGAATTTGAATTGAATTACAACTTTGGAACTTTTAGGTGAATCATTGCCGAATTTTAACACTTGCCCCAGCTTAAAATCTTGGGGGAATGTGGATTTTTATTTTGGCGTGACTGAACCCCAGGGAGAGGCTGCCTACGTATACTTTCGGAATAAAGTCAGACGTAGTTCAGGAAAACGTTTTGTTTTTGTTTTGATTTTTGTTTTGATTTTTGATTTATATATATATATATATACACTTCAAGTTCCGAAGAAGGTAGTCAAGGAAGAGTAACCGGCTCAAAGGGTTTACAAAATGATAGTGTTTGGGGTAGCATGAATGAAAGCCTTCGTCATTTCGATCGTAAGTATCATCCTCACAAAACAGGTCAAACATTATACCTTTTGACTGCATCTATATTGACAGTTGTTTCGGGGTCATTTCCTTCGATGTCCCCCAAGTACAATGCTCCTTTTGGAAGCAATTTCCTTATGATGTATGGACCTTTCCAATTCGGGGCGAATTTTCCTTTCGCCTCTTCGTGGTGTGGGAGGATACATCTTAAAACAAGTTGCGCTTCTTCAAAGATCCTAGGCCACACTTTCTTGTTGTAGGCGCGGGCCATTCTTTGTTGGTACAACTGCCCGTGGAAAACTGCGGCCATCTCTTTTCTCATCAATCAAAGTTATATTTCCAATCGGGTTTTGACCCATTCATCATCCTCAATTTCTGCTTCGACAATAATCCAAAGGCAGGGAATTTCAACATCTGCGGGTATTATGGCTTCAGTGCCATAAACCAATAGATAAGGAGTAGCTCCAACCGACGTGCGCACGGTCGTGCGATATCCTAATAATGCAAAGGGAAATTTCTCGTGCCATTGCCTGGAAGTTTGGATCATTTTCCTGAGAATTTTCTTGATATTTTTGTTTGCCGCTTCAACGGCGCCATTGGCTTTGGGCCGGTAAGGGGTGGAGTTGCGGTGTGCGATTTGGAACTATTCACATACGTCCCTCATCAAGTTGCTGTTCAGATTCGTGGCATTGTCAGTAATGATAGTTTTTGGGATACCAAAATGACAAATGATATTAGAATGCACAAAATCTACCACTGCTTTCTTAGTGAAAACTTTGAATGTGAATGCCTCGACCCATTTTGTGAAATAGTCGATAGCGACCAAGATAAATCTGTTCATGTTAGAGGCCTTTGGCTCGATTGGCCCGATGCCATCCATTCCTCACGCAACAAACGGCCAGGGTGCTGACATAGGATGCAATTCTGATGGTGGTGCATGGATCAAATCGCCATGTATTTCATACTTATGGCATTTCCGGACGAAGGTGAAGCAATATTTCTCCATGGTCATCCAATAATACCCGGCCTGCAAGATTTTCTTTGCGAGAACGTACCCATTCATGTGGGGGCCGTATACTCCTGAATGCACCTCGTTCATGATCTTTTCGGCTTTCTTGGTATCTACACAACTTAATAGATTCATATCGGGAGTCCTCTTATACAGTACTTCCCCACTTAGGAAGAAACTGCTAGCGAGTCTTCGGATGGTTCTCTTTTGGTCCCCATTGGCCTGCTCTGGATATTCTTTTGTTTTCAAGAATCTTTTGATATCGTGATACCATGGTTGGATATCGGGCTCTACTTCGACCGTGTTGCAATAACCATGCATTTCCTTGTTTTGAATTTCCAACGGGTCAATGTGAACATTACCCGGATATGGCAGCATTGCAGCTAGGGTAGCCAAGACATCGGCTAACTCGTTGTGGCATCGAGGAATATATCTGAACTCGACAACTATGAATCGTTTGCTAAGATCTTCCACATGTTGTCTGTATGGAAGGAGCTTAACGTCTCGAGTTTCTCATTCTCCCTGAGCCTGCTTGATGATCAAATCAGAATCTCCCATGATCAATAACTCTTCTACATCCATGTCAATGGCCTTATTCGGACCCATTATACAGGCTTCATATTCGGCAGTATTGTTTGTACAGAAGAAACGGAGACGGGTTGTGGCCGGATAGTGCTGTCCCGTGAGCGAAATCAAGATTGCCCTAATCCCAACTCCTTTTGCATTGACTGTTCCATCAAAGAACATTTTCCAAGTGCTAGCGTCCTCAGAAGTTATCTCGACTGAGTTTACTTCCTCGTCTGGGAAGTAAGTACTTAGAGGTTGGTAGTCATCACTGACAGGATTTTCTGCCAAATGATCTGCCAAGGCCTGGGCTTTCATTGTCGTGCGAATGACATAGACTATGTCGAATTCGGTGAGCAAAATCTGCCACTTTGCTAATCTCCCGGTGGGCATTGGCTTTTGGAATATGTACTTCAATGGATCCAGCCTTGTGATGAGGTAGGTGGTATAAGCCAACAAATAATGCCGAAGCTTCTGAGCGACCCAAGTTAGAGCGCAACAAGTTCTTTCCAACATTGTATATTTGGCTTCGTAGCTTGTGAACTTCTTGCTCAAGTAATATATGGCCTATTCTTTCTTCCCGGTTGCATCATGTTGCCCGAGAACGCATCCGAAGGAGTTTTCTAACACCGTCAGGTATAAGAACAACGATCTTCCTGGTTCTGGTGGGACTAACACTGGCGGGTTCGACAGATATTCTTTCATCTTGTCGAAAGCGTCCTGGCATTTCTCTGTCCATTTGGTAGCTGCATCTTTCTTCAACAGCTTAAATATAGGCTCACATGTGGATGTCAACTAAGCGATGAATCTGCTGATGTAATTCAACCTACCCAGCAGACCCATGACCTCCTTCTTGGTTCTTGGAGGTGGGAGATCCCCAATAGATTTTACCTTTGTCGGGTCCAGCTCGATGCCCCGTCGACTGACTATAAACCCCAGTAATTTCCCAAATGGAACTCCGAAGGCACACTTGGCTGGGTTTAATTTCAGATCATATTTATGCAGGCGTTCGAAGAATTTCCTCAAATGCTGCACATGGTCATCTTGCGTCCTGGATTTAATAATCACATCATCCACGTATACCTCAATCTCCTAATGCATCATGTCATGGAAAATGGCGGTCATGGACCTCATGTACGTTGCCCCAACGTTCTTTGGACCGATCGACATGACTCGGTAACAATAGGTGCCCCAGGGTGTAGTGAAGGCTGTATTTTCTGCATCTTCTTCATCCATCAATACCTGATGATATCCAGATAGCAATCCATGAAAGACTGTACCTCATGTTTGGCACAATTGTCAACCAGGATATGTATGTTTGGCAGTGGATAGTTTTCTTTGGGGCTCGCTTTATTCAAATCTCGATAGTCGACACATACTCTGACTTTTCCATCCTTTTTAGGTACCGGAGCCACATTGGCTAGCCAGGTGGTGTATTAGACCACTCGAATTACTCCAGCTTTTAGTTGTTTAGTGACCTCGTCTTTGATTTTGTCACTCATGTCTGTTTTAAATTTCCTTTGCTTTTGTTGGACGGGTGGATAACGGGGGTAGGCCGGCAATTTGTGTACCACCAAGTCCACACTTAGTCCGGGCATGTCGTCATAGGACCAAGCAAACACGTCTTTGAATTCAAGTAGAAGTTGAATCAAAGCATCCCTAGTTCTTTCATCAGTGTGGACGCTTATCATGGTTTCTCGAACCTCTCCTGCATTACCCAAATTGACGGGTTCTGTTTCGTTTAAGTTTGGCTTAGGCTTATTCTCGAATTGTTCTAATTCTCGGTTTATTTCCTTAAAAGCCTCTTCTTCATCATATTCGAGTTCTTTATTCATTATTTCGAGGTTAGACAGCGTATTAAGATCAGAGCATGAAGTCCGCAAGCATGTCATGTTATTTAAGGCCGCATTATTAGGACTAAAAATAAGAAAAATAAGCAAAAATCAAAAAGAATAATAGACGATGAAATTTTGATTTCATTTCATTGAATTTGAACATAGGAGGGTTTACATCGGAATTCAAAAGGCAATAAATTAAAAAACACTTGAGTTACACCCTGAAATAACTCATAGTGCAGGAAAGATGGCAAAACTGAACTACCGGGACTCCCGCCTGACGGGGAATGGAGTAGCCTTCCAGTTCTGTAACTTGGCGTTTGGGACCATGTATCGCACCTCAGCGGTGCTTGAGCCTTCTCTTGGCTGAACCATGTTAGTTTCATATAACACTTGCTTCATGGCCTCGCAGATTTCTTCAATTTCTTCGGCCGTAAAGGCCTACTCTTCTTCTTCAATATATTGTGGCTCGATGAAAGTTGCAGTAATGTGGGGGACTGGCTGAGGAAATTCCCAACCATCTTTCTTTCGAGCGTTGGCCCATTCCACATCGGCTTCTGTAGCCTGGAAACCTATGCCGAAGAATTTTTCAACAACAAGTAGAGAGATCGGTTCAGTGATACCTTGTAAGGACACCCCAAGCCCCTTTCCGGGTTTGTATCCATGTCTAATCATGTCGGTAGCGACCATGATTGACGCATTTGATAGACAGATCTGCGGGCATGGAGTACCTTCTTCGTCCTGATCGGCAAGCACAATTTCAAACGCCTAATAGACAATATTCTCACTTCCTTCTCTGGCATCAAGACAAGGGACCGAGGGGTCTCTGTATATTGACTGCTTGTCCTCCCCATGGACCACTATCTCTTGATTTTCATGTTCAAACTTGACCATATGGTGGAGGGTAGATGGAACTGCCCCGACATCGTGAATCCATGGTCTTCCTAGAAGGAAGTTATATGAGGTGTCCATATCCAAGATTTGAAAGGTTACCATAAAATCCACAGGGCCGATTGTCATGACTATGTCTATTTCGCTGATGATGTCCCTTTTGATACCGACAAAGGCGCGGACACAGACGTTATTTGGTCTGATTCTCTCAGTGCCGATTCCCTTTCCTTGTAGTGTTGACAAAGGGAAAATATCTACCCCGAAACCTCCATCAAGCATAACTCCCTTCACATAATATCCCTCACTTTTAATTGTTAAGTGTAAGGCTTTGTTGTGAGCGGCTCCCTCAGGAGGTAGATCATTCCGGCTGAAAGAAATTTTGTTTACTTCAAATAAACGCTCGGCCCTTCTTTCTAATTGTTCGACTGAGGTCTCCGCCAGCACATACGCTTCATTCAGCGTTTTCAAGAGTATTTTCTGATGCTCGTTTGAGCCCATCAAAAGAGATAAGAGTGAGACTTGGTCAGGAGTTTTACTGAGTTCTTCAATTGTGGCGTATTCAGTCATGTTCATTTTCTTAAAGAACTCTTCAGCCTCTTCGGCGGTGATAGGCTTTTTAAGAGTGAAACGTTTGTGCTTGTATTTGGCTAGCTCTTTCAGATTGAGGTATCCTTCAGAGGAGTTTGCCTCAATTGCTTTCCCTATAATCTCTTTTCCTTTGTATGTTACCACCATCTTGTTGTAATTCCAAGGGATGGTAGTTTTTATCTTTCATGGGGGTTTGCGACGCGCGGCTAATAACCACAGGCTCATTCAGCCTTGGTGAAATTATTTGCCCCCGCACCACATACGTCCCCTTTGGCACGTACATTTTTGGGTTTTTCATCATTGCCTTATTGAATTGCAATCTTCTGGGAGGACTTAAGGCGCATTGTTCCTTCCTGGGTGACCTGGGGACGTAAAGAACAACGTCTTCAGAGGATCCCATCTTTGTCTCGGCTTCAGCCTTCCCCGTGGCTTAAGGGACGGGGTTACTCTTCTTCATTTCCTTGGCTGGCTTGGGTTTCGCCTTGGGCTTTTTCCCCGTATCTGCGATGGCAATGATAGCTTTCAAAGATGGATCAAAATCTTGATCCTCGCAAATCATGCCGATAATGGGCCCATTATCGTGGGTGGACAATGGATTGTTTGTCACATTGGGAGCTTCTTCGTCCCTTAGTACCACTTTCTTTTGTTCTATAAGGTTCTCCATGACTCGTTTGAGGGTCCAACACTCCTCCGTGTCATGCCCCCCCACTCCGGAATGATAGGCACAGTTGGTACCCCGCCTGTATGATTGCGATTGTGGATTTTGCCTGTTCGGAGGTACGAGCTGCAGAAGCCCCATCTGAACCAACTTTGGGAAGAGGCTTGAGTATGATTCACTGATATGAGAAGTTAGTTCTCCTTGGTTGATTACGGGGGTAAGCATTGTATGGGTAGTTGTTTTGAGGAGGATGTGGATTATATGGAGCTGGGGGGGAGATGGTTATTTCTTGGTGGTAGAGTTATGTTCTGGTTGTATTGTTGTTGCAGCCTGAGATGCGGCTGAGCTTTCATCACCGCATAGGGAAAGGGGGACGTAGTATAAGCTGCGTCTTGGTGAGGATAGTAGTGTTGGGAAGTTTTGGAAAATGGACCTGGGTATTGCCGAGAATTCCTGGCATCGGAAGCCATCATGGCCCATTCTTCTTTCTTCTTTCTATTGGTTGCACTCCTGGATCCATTTTGGATGGCCTGGGAGGTTGCTCTTATGGCAAATTGGCTTAGGATACGACCGGTCTTTAGACCATTCTCAACCATTTCTCCAATTTTGATTGCTTCCGCAAATGGTTTGCCCATGGCGGACATCATATTTTGGAAGTAATCAGCTTCCTATGCTTGTAGGAAGACACTGACCATTTCGACCTCATCCATCGGAGGTTTGACCCTAGAAGCCTGCTCGCGCCACTTGATAGCGTACTCTCTGAAACTTTCTGAAGACTTCTTTTTAAGATTGGATAGAGAGTTCCTATCGGGAGCGATATCCACGTTGTATTGGAATTGCCGAACAAAGTCCCAGGCCAAGTGATCATATATGTGCCAGCGCGATATATCCTGATCAATGTACCATTCTGATGCAATCCCTGTCAAGCTTTCCCCGAAATATGCCATGAGAAGTTCCTCTTTCCACCTGCTCCCCGGAGCTGGTTGCAATACCTTTTCAGATGAGCTATGGGGTCCCCATGTCCGTCATATTTCTCGAACTTGGGGGTTTAAAACCCGAAAGGCAAGTGGACATACGGGAACATGCACAAATTAGCATAGGAAACACTTTTTTGTCCGCTTAGTCCCTGTATATTCTTGAGGCTGTACTCAATACTCTTCATTTTCCGAGCCATTTCTTCACGCTCGGGGCTTTTCTTATCTTGTCCCAAAGTGACTTCATACTAAGGTTGTTGGGGGTATGGATTGGGAGTGACATGAGTGGTGCCCAGAAATGACGGCGTTTGGAATGTAAATGTTGGCGGCTCAAAGATTGGTCCAAAAATAGTTGGTGGAGCTGTGGCGGAGCTCGGTGGTGCGGTGAAGATGTTAGAAGATACACCGGAAAACAGGGCCTGGGGACGAACCTTAGAAGGCCTTCCGACAAAGTGAGCCGACATACTTGGGTATCCGAGTGGCGTGGCTGGTAACTTATAGGGATGTTGGAGGTTCCGCCTGTCCTGGCGATTATCTCTGGGAAACCCGGGATGGAACTGGGCGGTTCCCTACCATTGGACCATGCGTCCCACATTTCCAGCATGCGGCAACGCAGAATCCTGTTCTCTTCAGTTGTGGCTGACTCAGATGTTGGGAAGACTGGATTCTTGTCCTCCACGGAAGAGTTGACGATTGATAAGTGACTTTCGGATGTCATTTCTATGCTTCCTTTTGATCTAGTGAAGTAATGATGGGAAGCCAGGTTACCGCAAAAACCAACCACCTTAGAAAAACACCATTAAGAGTGAACCACAAAACGTTAGGTTGAAACATTTATCACATAGGGAATCACATGTTTGGGGTATGCAATGCACCTAGGAAATTGAACTCTTTCTATATGTTTTGCAACAGTTGTGTGCTTCATCCCGACTTTATTTTCTCGGCTTTGAACTTTCCCCCCTCTTTTTTTTTAATTCTATTTTCACCCTTTGTTTTTCTCTATCATTTTATCACTCTTTTCTTTCTTTCATTATATTATTATTTGTTTTTTTTTGCTCTTTTATTTCTCACTCACTTTCCTTTTTTAAGATTATGATCGAATCCTATGTGGATTGACTACGTATCACGGCGCCGCGTGAATCAGATCATTACGTAGTTCAAGGGATAAATCCAAAGGAAGGAAATAAACATTTTTCGAGACTTTCATTCATTAGATTAAAATACTTCCAACTTCATAAGAAACTTTGGTACATTTTTAAAAGTTTTAAAACTACAAAAGACTCCAGACATGCTTTCTTGGAAACGTAAAAAACTACAGTGGACCTAGACAGGACTACATCAGGAAAATAAAATACGGACTCGAAAAAATATCAAAAATACATCAGTGCTTCCAATGTTTCAGGGACCCGTGGGGCATCATTCGACCTTGCCACGGGCCTGCGTGCTATATCTTGTTGGAGGCGGTATAGGTCGTCCATTATCTTGTGGACGAAGATCATAACTGCTGAGAAGAAGGTGGTCCGAGTCATATCTTCGCATTCCTGCAATTTGGTGACAATGTAATCAGCTATCTCCCGGACCCTTTGCCTGATGATACCTTTTTCCTGAAGTAGGCGCTCGATCTGCTGAGATCTTACCTCTAAAGCCTGGGCGTCTTTGTGACTCTGCTCTTGCCATTGTCGCAATTCTTCTTCCAACTGGGCTATCATGTCATAGCACTGTTCCCTTTCTGCCTTAAACCTTTTTGTTTGTTTGGCCATTTCGTTTTCAAAAGTGGCCATTCTTTCTTTCAAACCCAGAACTTCTTGGTCATGCTTTCTCTTCAATTTCTGCACAAATTCTGCTCTTTCCTCAGCATTCTTTGCTAACTTTGCTCGAACTTGGGTCAAATCTTCTTCGACTTTGTCCAGGTCGTCACCATAGCTACATAACCTTTGCCTGAGACTGGTGACGACTCTTTCATCAGCTCTACTTATTTTCGGGTTTTCAATGGCTATCCTCATTTTTTGGATTTGAACCCGGAGGGCTTCATTTTCTTTGTTCAGTCTGTTTCTTTCCCCTTTGGCTGCAGTAGTTTGTAAAGTGTTTTCAAATTTGAGCTCCCTGATCTGGGCCTCCAGTTTACTTATTGTAGTCCGGTAGTTGTTTTCCTTTTCTAACCAACCCCAGTGTTCTTGTGTCTGCTCAGTAAAATGCTGCACATGAGGTCTTTTCGCGGGTCGCTCTGGTTCTTGGTGCTCCCTGCCTCTTCTGCCATACCAAGAAGTGTAGGCGGGCTCCACTTCCCCCTGGGATAAATTTCTTACCCGAATCTGAGGTTCTAAAAATCTGCATTGGTTCCAGATCTAGCGGACCCTTTCTTCAGGAAATGCCGTTCTCGGACATAGCTCAATGGCTTGTTGGCTTAAGTCCTCATCATGTGGAATACCCTATTGTCTACCCAACTGCCGTAAGACCCGATGTGGGGCATATGGCTGGATACTCCGCAGACCCATTAACAAAATATAGCACACCTCAACAGACATATTGATAACCTCGCCGACAGGGAGCCACCCGAATGACCACTCGATTCGGTCGGCAGTCAATGAACTCAAATGTGAGTGCCAGGCCTCTGTGCCCTCAGGAAATTTGTGGCCCTCTACTCAAGTATTGTGTTATTCGATACAATTCAAACTGGTTAAGACGCAGTTCATGTAACCTGAGCGGTGACAGAGGTGCTCGATCATCCAAATCTGTAGGAGCAGGTTGCACCCTTCAAAGAATTTTCCCCCAGACTAGCAAATTGTCAGAGCACGGTAAATCTCGGCTAAGATCATTGGTATAAGAGTGCCATTGTTTTTCTTCAACATGAAATCTGCCATCCTACCAGTCTGATATCTATGAGTCCGTCACTCCTGGGGAAGATTAAGGTTCCCAGGAATGCTACCACGAAAGCTAACCCCCAGCGGGCTTCCCACTTAGCCTGGTTCTTGTGGTGAGTCAGACCAGTGTTATCAGCTTCATAACCCCGAGGATCTCCATAATGTTTGTACAGGAAATAGAAAGTGCAGAACCCTTCAAACAAGTGTGAGTCTTGAATGTCTCGACTAAGGTTCAAAATATCCAAGAACTTATGTGGAGTTACCTCCCTAGGTGCCACCGGATACCGATTTCTAAGATTGTCACTGAGACCAGCATACGCCGCTATTTCCTCTAGCGTGGGTGTCAACTCAAAGTCTAAAAAGTGGAACACGTTGTGGGCGGGGTCCCAAAATGATACTAGAGCTTCGACGATGTCTAACCTCGGCTTGATTTTTAGAAGGCCAGCGAGTCCGCCTAAAGCTTTTACGGCAGACTTTCTACTAACTTCCCCCAACTCGCTCCACCACATATGGAGTCCCAAGGGAATTTCCTCGATGGCCCTAAAAGGAGTGTTTTCAACTGTATTCATCCTGCACATTTGTTTAAATGTTTTGATTAAGAAAACAAAGCCATAAAAAGTTTTGACCGAATGCGAAAAATCGTTATTTTTTGCAAAAGGTAATAAAGAATATGGACCATCCTTGCGAATACGGCCCTTCAATACTTCGGGTAGGAAGCTTTCATGGCTGTGTTTGCTAGTTGGGTCAAAATTTGGAAAAGACCACAGGCGGCCACTTTTGCAAAAATAGCCTTCACGTACCCCATTTGGGAAATTTGGCTATTTATGCGAGAATGGCGTCACCTAAATTTATTTAGGACCATATCTTTTGATTTTGAAAAATAAGGTTGGACCCGATGAGGGTTGCCTAATTATCCCACATCCGGTGAGAATCAAACAATGCGTAGTTTGGGAAATCTCGACACAAAATTCTGAAAAATACTATTTTCCATTTTCAGAAATTTTGGCAGAGTTTCAGGATGATTTTGAATATCGGGGCTTTTTCAAAAATCGGATAAATCTCCTATTCTATTCCTCTCTTGGTTTTTCTGTTATCTTCTTTTAGCCGGTCAACAAACAAACCGTAAAAAAATGTGGTACACATAGCAAGTAGGATGTATCAGGATGGTCTTTCATTTTGGGTTCACCTGTCCTAGACGGACCCAACCCCTGTGTTGAGTCCCCTAAGTCAAATTAACGTGATGCAAATAAACGTTCCTACTAGGGATCCGGCATAAGGCTATGTCATACTAGGTTTATACCCTGGGTTTTATTCTAGACAAGGCTTACCCGAGTGGACAGCTCGAGCCGAGGTCGGGGCAGTGTACCGAGAAATACAGAAGCTTCACCGGCTTTGCAACTTGTCCGTACCTCGTTCTAAAATTTGGATGACTCTAACAGAAAAGAAGTCACACGAAATGCACACTTCCTAGATTATTTAGAAGACTCAGAGAGAAGGAAGGCTTCGGCATAATTTATATGCAATTCAAATAATATCAAAGCGGTAAATGCGGCAACTAGCACATCAGGTTTAAACACGTAAAATCAAATAATGAAACCCAAAACATAACAGTTATATAAGCTCGAATTCTTGAACCTTGAACCAGAGATTCTGGGTTCGTTCCCCAGCAGAGTCACCAGAGCTGTCACACCTTCTTTTCCACTACCCCTAATTATTGAAGGGTAATAAGGGAGTTTTTCCAATTAAAGTGACATTATTCGGTTTTGGGATTTATTTAGATTTCAGAGTTGCCACCCGGATTTTTGACGATGCTCCGAGACACCGTTTTATTTTTAAAATCCCAAGCGGAGGATTTTTTGACTCTGTTTTAATTTGTCTGCGACCAGAAATCCGAGTAAGGAATTCTGTTAACCTGGGAGAAGGTGTTAGGCATTTCCAAATTTCGTGGTTTTAGCACGGTCGCTTAACTATTATTATTTGGCCTAAATTATCTGATTGTTTACGTGTTTTTAACCTATTGTGCGTTTAGCCTTTTAATTTTTTAACCGCTTTTGACATTTATGGACTTATCTTGAAAAACAAGTCACGAGGACATGCACTTGTCTGCTTTTGGACGTATTACAATTACACCACATGAAATGCACCCGTAATTGCAACACGTGATTTTATTATGATTTGAAGTTGAAGACGGTGACATGAGTTGTCACACCCAAGTGTAGATTACGTAGTCAAGACTATGGTTGTGACGGTTTTATAGTGCCTATTTGAGGCGATGTTCGATTATTCCTTATGTTTTCTATTTGAAGGAGCATTTTAGTTTTAAAATCAATTAGGACGTTTATGGATTTATCTTGGACAAGTTACAATGGCGTACACTTGTTGTTTTTGAGCACATGGCAAACACGTCACATGAAATGCACCTGTGGTTGCTATATGCATTTTATTGGTTGTTTGGAGTTGAGGGTCGGGGGCATGAGTTGCCACTCCCGAATGTAGTTTTATGGTAATTTGAGGTAATGGTCGATTTTTATCTAATTTCAAACTAAAGGTGTCATTCTACCTAGAAGATCATCTAAAATAATGGTATTCAGTAGTCTAAAGACAACATCTTATGGGTTATGGCCTCATTAAGCCCCGTTTTATCACATTAGGCCATCCTAAATCCTCTTGTAATAGGACTACTAGTCTGAAAAGATTTGGTTTTTCCAGCGAACAATGGCAAATATGGGAATCAGAATGTCCCTCATTCATTAAAATATGTACACCTATGCAATTCAGACATCTAATTGTATACTCATTAATTCTGATACGAATTGGCAAGATAACATCATTCCATTTTTCCAGAACTTTATGATTACTAACAAAGAGGATACCATAGGAAATTTTATTAGTTTTGAAACAACAGCTCTTACCAATTTTAAAATAGCCTAATCGCAGGTTTCTAAAGGATCAAAGTTCACACGTATTTATACATCTATTATAGAAATTACAAGATGCAAGGTGAACTGAAAATAGCCTACTGATTCTACTCATATTGAAACTCGACTGAATTTGAAATAACCATTTTTCCAAAATCCAACGGGTGCTTATACAGATTTCACATACATTCTTTTGTCTAATACCATCTTCAGAACAGATAAAATGTAAATTCAAAATTTCAGGAACATGAACAAAACTGAAATTAAATGTACAGTCCAGTCTTAAATTACATAATTCTGGAAATAAATACTGGTAAATTACAGCTTGACTACTACTTTCAAGATATATTTTTTAGAAGAAAGAAAAAATTAAAAAAAAACGAAGATCCTGACTAAGTTATCCGACTTGGATTCCTTTGAGGCCATATATTTGAGTCTTCCTTTGTAATCAGTAGGACACCCCAACGTAATTTAGGTGTTATGCAACTACCAGAACCAAACTGACCATGAAGGGGGCAGTTTTAATCCCGATAATGCTTATGTTTAAACCATACTACCTGGCAGAATCATTTATGCACCTTCTCGGTGTGAATATGATCATAAAAGGATCAACTCAACTCCGGAATGTCATTTTCATACTTTGGACCTTCAGTCCATACTAATTCCTTAACTTGACATTTTTAGAGGATAAATCTGATCATAATAAAGGATTCAGATTCTTTCCTCTAAGGAGCCTTTTGATTATCCACTTTATATCCGTAAAGGGTGATTTTCAGCACCCTAGGCTACTGTTTATGCACTGCCAAGGGCTGAATTTGACTATTAAGAAGTCAGATTCATCTACCCTCGTGCTAATACTAACATAATTCCAAACTATATAGAAACTTTGACTATTTAGGCATTTTTAGAGGATGAATCTGACCATTCAAGGGTTCAGATTCCTCACTCCAATGCTTTTCTTAACTACATACTTTATACCCCTTTGAAGGGTAAACTTCAGCCAACCATACTAATGTCCGTGCACTACTAAGGGATGAATTTGACTATTAAGAAGTCAGATTCATCTACCTTAATGCCAACATCCTAAACTATCTAGAGACTTGCTTGTTGAATCTCTTTATTGACCAAAGAGACACAATCGAAAGCGTATTTCTGCACTCTTATAGATAGAACTTGACCATAGAGAAGGTCAGATTCGACACTCTAGTGCAGCTTTTTACTAACATAGAACTATAAGTATTAACTACATTTGTATACATATAATCTTAAGCAAAGAACATGCACCAGCAAGAGAAGTACTAACATCAAGTCAGTATCTATCATACTCACAGCATCATTATCATGCCAATAAACATCTACACAGTCACATTTACATAGAACAAAATAAGTAACTTCGTTTATCAAGAACAACCAATTTTATACAGTGAGTAGAAGATGAGGATTCCAGTCCAAGAATTTCATTGAGAAGAGATGAGCTGATACATACCTTTTTAAGAGAAAAAACAACAAAAGACTCGACCAAATAAAGGTCAAGTATGAATAATAATCAGCAAGAAGAAGGAGAATTCAACAGCAGTAAACAACAACAAAAAGACTAACCCCAGCTCCACAACCCAAATCAGATGAGTTTCACAAAAATCAGTAGCAAAATCAGAGAAAACCAACGATACACAAGGTCAATTAACCAAACATGAATCAATGATAGGAAACAGATATACACTGATATAGTAATAAGAATACTAAGTTATTTACTAAGCAATGAAGTCTATTCATGTTTTGAATAAATTACAAGAACGAACATTCTAGCAAACATGAGCAGAATAAAAAGAGAAATAAGCTGGTCTAAGAAGGGACAATGGAAACAGTAATTAAACCTATTAACTTGTTCATAATTTTTCACAAAAAAACCCTAGAAACAAACAAAAGAAAAAGGAAATACCCGTTAAAAAGGGGTTTGGTCGGAAAATTTGACTCGCCGGACTTTGGCCGGATTCCGGCGGGGTTTGAAAACGAGTCAAACCCACATGAATCAATTGCTCTTGTCAAGAGAAACTGACTCATGTAGATTCGAGCCGTTGAATCAATCGAGATCGACTGGTGTAGTAATCTAGGTTTTCAAATTCTTAGATCTGAAATTCCTCACAACTGGGTGATCTTTTGGAGAAACCAAGGCTGGGACGGGGTTAAGGAGGCTATGAAGATTATTTGGTACCAATTTGGGGTTGATTAGTGGTGCTCCGCCGCCGGAGGCGATTTCCGGGCGGCGAAGGACGGCGGAGGGGTGGTGGAGTTGCGGTGGGAGATGGTGGTGCTAGGCGGAGGTCGGAGAGGTTAGAGAAAAGGGAGAGAGATGAAGAGGATGGGGGGTGTTAGACTTTGGTCTCTAGAGGGGGGGGGGGGCTTTGGGACAGTTAAATACTAAAGGGGTGAGGAGTTCTCAACCGTTTGATCAAAAGAGATCAACGGTGTGGATCCTCCATAACTTAAACGAGGTAATTTTGGGTCAGGGGTTGGGGCAAGCCGGGTGTAAAGATTGGGCTGGGTCGTTTGGGTAGTGTAAAGACAATTTTTTGGGCCTGGGCAAGTTAGCCCAAGTCCAATTTTAA
The DNA here is from genome assembly GCA_005239495.1 of Nicotiana undulata. Lineage (NCBI taxonomy): Eukaryota > Viridiplantae > Streptophyta > Magnoliopsida > Solanales > Solanaceae > Nicotiana > Nicotiana undulata. Next base: position 51,118 of record MDKH01057738.1, read on the forward strand.
TACTTTAGCTTAATTAGTTATTAATTAGTTTAATTAAACTAATTCTAAATACCTTTTAAAAAATGTAATAACTAATTTTAACTTGTTTTGCCTAGTTATAAACTAATTGATGAATTAATTAAGAGTAAAGCAATTAATTTGGCACTCATATATTTTAAAGAATCAATTTTCACAATTTGTTAGGAAAAAATGACTAAGTTTAGCAATCAGTTATTAAAACCACATTACATCAAATAATCAATATTTGCTTTGTTATTTAATTTAATTAATTATCCATAATAAATATGTAATTCCTTGATAATAATGATGCAGCTAATTATGCAACCTTAATAATTTTAAAAATAAATTATGATTATGTAATGCAAAAACCATTCACAAATAACACTAAAATTCGACAAAATTTTGTAAAATTAATTTATTTTATTGAATTTTGTAGGAGTGTATGTAGGTGAAAAATCACGCGCTCACAACACTTAGCATCTATTGCCTAAAAACTAGTATTAAAATAAATCACATATTCTTAAAACCACAAATCAAATTTAATTGTAATTACCATTTTCAAGGTAAACACCTCCCTAGTGTGAGCAATGCTCGATGCTCATTTGAAGCTCTGATGAACTCTGACAAACTAGGATAGGGGTCATTCTATCTCTTTTGCTACTGATAATTGAAGTGCAGATGGAAATGGTTCTTCTCATTTACCTGTTCGTTAATTTTTATTGGTAAGTACATTTACTCTCGCAATTTCGTCCTTTTCGCTTGTGTTCATGCCCTGTATATTTATGTCACTTAAGCTTTTGTGAACCATTATGATACTATGTTTTATTTTCTTGTGGTCCTATTTTATTTGAAGTTGTCTTGTAACCCTAAGTTTTCTAGCATCAGAATTTGCCTAAAACTCTAAGTTTGATGTATGCCCATGACTTCTGGCTGTCGTAAGCCTGCTCAACATAGTATATTTGTATATGTCTGAATATTTATGTATGTTGTTTGTCATGATTTCATCTCTCTACTTGTTTCATATTTTTGTGATAAACTAACTTTTGCCCATAATTTGTTGTAATGTATTACCTCTTTTTGAGTCATTCATGTAAAACTTATGGTTGATCCATGGTCATGTAATTTCTAAGTGCCAATATTTCCTGAACTTATAGACAAACATGACATGTTTTCCTGCTACTTGTAAACTTTAATGTGTGTTCCCTGACTTGTTCTAACCTTATATTCTTTTATGTTGCCTAAGACTTCTAGAGCATATTTCAGTGTTTAGTTTCCTCCCCTATATGAAATCAACTGGTGTTAATCTAGATGCATGCCTGCCCTGTTGATCTAAGTGACACGTTTCTTGAATTCTAGTGTTATGACTAATACTCAGAATGTTATGTTCCTCATGTTCAAACTAAGTAATTGCTTCCCATGTCCACTAGTCTGTTTGTTATTCTACTTGGCTGCATATTAGTTGTGATCATGTCTTCATTAGGCTCTCATGTTTAAAGCTTTCTTGTAATCCACTCCCTACTTATGTTCATGATTATGACTCCTCTAAATTTCCATGTTAAGACTCTTATGTCTAAAGTCCCCGTTAGGCTAATTCTGACCAAGATTTACTTTGAAATTCTGCTTAACTTTGGTTTGCTATCTCTTAACTCTTTTCTAGAAAATATAGCCCATATATATCTTGTGTATGCTATGTACGCCTGCTGAGGCATTGTGCAATCCTTTCTGTGTGCCTTTGGTATCACGACCCAAGATCCTAACTCAGGTCGCGATGGCGCCCAACTGCAGGGTTAGGCAAGCCAACATAAATTTCACTAAGTGATCCCTTTTTCATTTAATTATATAGTTCAACATTTACCAAATTTGACAAGTTTAAACATGATATCTAAAGAATATAACCCCGTGGTAGATATAATAGCCATAAAGAAGCGTGTGCCAATGCACGAACATATATATATATATATATATATATATACCGCCCAAAATCCCAAAATAACCACCATGTGTGTGCCAGGAACTAGTTTCACGAGTGTCACAGGCATACTAACAGGATAACCAAAGATAGAATATACAATCCCACTGTCTGAATAAATATACGGGAAACCAAAAGTAAATGAAACTCCATGGTGCTGCCGGAGGTCGCCAGAAGAAGCGGCTCACCATGAATTCAAGTCCTCTACGGTCAATATCTAGCTCCGGTATGATAACCAGATGCACCAGCCTCAGAACCTGTACATTTAAGTACAAAAGTGCAGCATGAGTACATAAATAAATATGTACCCAGTGAGTATCCCGTCTAATCTCGAAGAAGTAGTGACGAGAGGTCGACTTGACACTCACTATGGTCCAATAATATAACATACGACAGAATATAGTTAAATACAGTAGGCAGGTAAGGCAGTGAGCAGCAAATACATAACAAGTACAGAAATCCAAGTAGCTACTGAAATTGAACAACAATGTACACTTTCCGTTTTTCCAAGTATCTGTCAAGACAATATCTTTCAATCCGTCGTGGCGTACGGCCCGCTCCCATATATATATTTCAAGTACTCTCCAAATCCACCGTGGCGTACGACCTGATCCCATATATATACAATTACCTTTCAAATCCGCCGTGGCGTACGGCCCGATCCCATATATGTGCAATTACCTTTCAAATCCGCCGTGGCGTACGGCCCGATCCCATAGCTGTTACGAATACCCTTCAAGTCAAATGTCACAAAATCTTAGAGAACACTACTACGCAGAACAGGTGTTCCAATGTTTTCAAGGAAAATATAAGGCATGCTGTGGGCCTAACTACCCGGACATAACAATAATAGCCGCCATGTACGGACTCTCGTCACTTGGTGCGTACGTAGCCCCCAAACAAGTACACATAGCATTTAAATCACCTAGGGGGACAATTCCCTCTTACAAGGTTAGAAAGGAGACTCACCTCGTGACGAATCTACTCCTCAGACAAAGGATGCACCCGAAACTCCGATCTCTAAACTCGAGGATTCGTAACTAGCCAGAACATGGTACAATTACATCAATTCATGCTCAAACAAGGGAGATTATCCTATTTATTCAACAATTTCAACATTCTTGAAGGATTCCAAAAATTTAACCTCGGGCCCGCACGCTCGAGTTCTGAAAATTCTCGAAGGAATCACTCTCCCATATCCTAAGGATCATTAATATGTGATTTCTACTTAAATTCATAACCACAATTGAGCAATTCACCCATTTTCCCCAAGAACCCTAATTTACTACCCAATTCGTGATCTTTCCATAATTTAATAGTTAGTTTAATTAGTAATCTAAGTATTTAACCAAGATCATGGTAGAATTTACTTACCCCAAGTACTAGGTTGAATGGCCCTCTTAAAAAGCTCTAAGACACCCCAATAAAGAAGAAGAAGTTGGGGAAAATGACTTGAATCCCGCTATAAAATGCACTGCCCAGCTGCCCCTTCATCGCGATTGCGAAGGCCAAATGTCCCAGGCCCCTGAGGCCCTTTTATGCGAACGCAGAAAAGGGCCAGCGATCGCGAAGGCCAACTGGCTAGACCTCCGCGAACGTGGTGAAGAACCTGCGATCGCGAAGAGTAAACGGGCCTGGCCCCGTCCTACACCTATGCGAACGCGAAGACATGGGTGCGATCGCGATGGTCAGGGATCCAGACCATCGCGAACGCGGAGACAGGGATGCGATCGCGAAGGTCAGGGACCCAACCTACCGCGATCATGGAGTGTTTTCTGCAAGAGCGAAGCGCATTTAGCATCCCAGCCCAATTCCTTCTTCGCGAACGCGACCCTCCTTCCGCGATCGTGAAGAAGGAAACCAGACAACAAAAATCTAGTTTTTTGAACTTAGCTCCCGGGGGTCCAAAACTCACCCGAGCCCCTCGGGACCCCGTCCAAAAGCACTGGCAAGTCTGTATTCATGATACTGACTCGCTCGAATTTCCAGAACGTGAAAAACAACAACAAAACGCAGAATTTGGCCCCAAAACCAAATTGAATCAAACCTAAGAACTTCAAGTTCTTGATTTCTATAACGATGCGCCGAACCGACCTATACTACTCGGAATGACTTCAAATTTTGCAGGCAAGTCATAAATGACATAACGGAACTATTCCTGGTCTCTTAATTTTGTTCGGACCTCGATAACATAAAATTACGTTCCAAACCAAATTTCAAACTTAAGGAAATCCCGATTTCCATATTGCGCGCCGAAATGCTCCCGGGTCATCGAAAGCCCGTTCCGAACACACGCCCAAGTTCGAAATCATCATACGAAGATACGGAAATTATCAGAACTCAATTTCGAGGTCGTTTGCTAAAAATGTTAACCGAAGTCAAACTTGGCCAAAAAGGCCAACCTTAAGGAACCAATTGTTCCTGTAGCACTCTAAACACTTCCAAATCCCAAACCACCCGTCCCCGCAAGTCATAAATCACGAGAAGTTGCTATGGGAAGTTTCATATAGGGGAACGGGATCCTAATACGCAAAACGATCGGTCGGGTCGTTACATTCTCCCCCTCTTAAATAAACGTTCGTCCTTGAATGGGTCTAGAATTGTACCTGAAGTGCTGAATAGATCTGGATATCTGCTCCGCATGTCCTCCTCGGACTCCCAAGTCACCTCCTAGCTGGTTGGCCCCTCCAAGGAGGTCCTCTCGATCAATAAGAGCAACTGGCTCCTCCTCGTAGCCCAACTTCTCATCCAACTGAATAGTGATGAAATCAACTACGTGAGAGAAGTCGGCATGATATCTCCGGAGCATGGATACATGAAAGACCGGATGAACTCCTGATAAGGCGGGAGGTAAAGCAAGATTATAAGCAACCTCTCCGACTCGCCTCAACACCTCGAAAGGACCTATAAACCCGGGGCTCAGCTTGCCCTTCTTCCCGAATCTCATAATGCCCTTCATCGCCAAAACCTTCAGCAGAACCTTATCTCTCTCCATAAATGCTACATCACGCGCCCTCTGATCAGCGTAACTCTTATGTCTGGGCTGAGCTGTGCGGAGCCTCTCATGAATTATCTTCACCCTCTGCAAAGCATCTCTCACCAGATCCGTGCCATATAACTTAGCCTCGCCAGTCTCAAACCACCCGATAGGAGAACGAGACCGCCGACCATACAAAGCCTTAAATGGAGCCGTCTCGATGCTGGACTGATAACTATTATTGTACACAAAATCCGCCAAAGGCAAGAACTGGTCCCACTGACCCCCAAAGTCAATCACACAAGCCCTGAGCATGTCCTCCAATTTTTGAAGTGTACGCTTTGAGTGGCCATCAGTCTGAGGGTGAAATGCTGAACTGAGATCTATCTGAGTGCCCAACTCACTATGCAATGCTCTCCAGAAGTGCAAGGTGAACTGAGGACCCCGGTCTGATATAATGGACACTGGCACACTGTGCAACCAGACTATCTCTCGCATGTAAATCTAGGCCAGGCTCTCAGAAGTATAAGTAGTAGCCACAGGAATGAAATGCGCCGATTTGGTCAATCTATCCACAATGACCCAAACAGCGTCAACCTTCCGCAAATTCCGAGGCAACCCAATCACGAAGTCCATAGTGATGCGCTCCCATTTCCACTCAGGAATGGGCATCTGCTGAAGTAGGCCCCCTGGCCTCTGATGCTCGTACTTAACCTGCTGGCAATTAAGACACCTGGCCACATACTGCACAATGTCCTTCTTCATCCGCCTCCACCAGTAATGCTGCTTCAAATCACGATACATCTTCGTCGCTCCTGGATGAACAGAATACCAAGAACTGTGCGCTTCCGCTAGAATTCTCTCCCTCAGGCCATCAACATCAGGAACACACAATCGGCCCTGGAGTCTCAAAACACCATCCTCGCCCAAAGTAACCTCCTTGGCCCTGCCCTTGACCACTGTCTCTCGAAGCTCTACTAGACACGGATCATCAAATTGCCGAGCCTTAATCTTCCCCAATAATGAAGACTGAGCAACCACATGGGCTAGAACTCGACGAGGCTCCGAAAGATCTAATCTCACCATGCGATTAGCCAAAGACTGAATGTCCAAAGCTAGAGGTCTCTCCTCATCTGCAATGTAGGCCAAGCTACCCATACTCCCTGCCCTCCTGCTCAAAGCATCTGCTACCACATTTGCCTTGCTCGGATGATACAGAATGGTGATATCATAGTCCTTCAACAACTCAAGCCATCTGTTCTGCCTTAAATTAATATCCCTCTGCTTAAACAAGTGCTGCAAGTTGCGGTGGTTAGTATAAACCTCACAAGACACACCATACAAGCAGTGCCTCCAAATCCTTAAAGCATGAACAATCGCCGCCAACTTCAAGTCGTGCACGGGATAATTCTTCTCATGAACCTTCAGCTGGCGCGAAGCATAAGCAATAACTCTCCTGTCATGCATCAACACACATCCCAACCGGACGCGTGAAGCATCGCTATACACAATATACATCCCAGAATCGGAAGGCAATGTCAGAACTGGTGCTGAAGTCAATGCTGACTTGAGCTTCTGAAAGCTCGCCTCACACTCGTCGGACCATCGAAACTAGGCATTCTTCTGAGTCAATCTAGTTAATGGAGCTCCAATAGAAGAGAACCCCTCCACGAATCGGCGATAATAGCCTGCTAGGCCCAAAAAGCTCCTGATCTCTGTAGCTGAAGTAGGATGCGGCCAACTCTGAACTGCCTCAATCTTCTGTGGATCAACCTTGATACCCTTTCCGGATACAACATGCCCCAGAAATGCCACAGACTCTAACCAGAACTCATACTTGGAGAACTTAGCATATAGCTTCTGCTCTCGCAAGGTTTGAAGCACAACTCTCAATTGCTGCTCGTGCTCACCCGGGCTCCGTGAGTAAATCAAGATGTCATCAATGAATACAATGACGAAGGAATAAATATACGGCCTGAATACCCTATTCATCAAGTCCATGAATGTTGCTGGGGCATTAGTCAACCGAAAGGACATCACTAGGAACTCATAGTGTCCATATCTGGTACGAAATGCAGTCTTCGGGACATCTGAAGCCCGAATCTTCAACTGATGATAACCCGATCTCAAATCAATCTTCGAGAACACACGAGCACCCTGCAACTAGTCAAACAAATCATCAATGCGCAGCAGAGGATACTTGTTCTTGATGGTAACCTTATTCAACTGGAGGTAATCAATGCACATCCTCATAGTCCCATCCTTCTTCTTCTTCACAAATAGCACTGGAGCACCCTATGGCGATACACTCGGCTTGATTCCCCTTGGCCAACAACTCCTCAAGCTTCCCCTTCAACTCCTTCAACTCCTTAGGAGCCATACGGTATGGGGGAATGGAAATGGGCTGAGTATCTGGAGCAAAATCAATACAGAAATCAATGTCTCGATCTGGAGGCATGCCCGAAAGATCTAAAGGAAATACATCTGCAAACTCTCGAACAACTGGCACCGAATCAATAGTCGGGCACTCGGTAGTGGTGTCCAGCACATAGGCAATGTAAGCCAAACACCCCTTCTCGACCATATGTCGCGCCTTCATGAAGGAAATAACTCTGCTGAATGCACTAACTGAAGAACCTCTCCACTCCAACCTCGGCGACTCAGGCATGGCTAAAGTAACTGTCTGGCATGGCAATCCAACACATCATGATGAGGAGATAGCCAATCCATGTCCAAAATAACCTCGAAATCAACCATGTCGAGCAATAACAGGTATGCTCTGGTCTCGAACCCATAGAATGTGATCACACAAGACCGATAGACCCGGTCTACCACCACAAAATCGCCTACATGAGTGGACACATATAAAGGAGAACCCAAGGACTCACGAGGAACATCCAGAAAATGAGCAAATAGTACTAAAACATACGAATAAGTGGACCCTGGATCAAATAACACTGAAGCCTCTCTACCACATACTGAGATAATACCTGTGATCACGGCGTCTGAGGCCACGGCATCTGATCTGTCTGGAATGGCATAAAACCTGGCTGTAGCACCCGAAGACTGATCTCCCCCAGAATGAACAGGAGCTGGCTGACCCCCTCCTGACTGGCCTCCCCCTCTAGGACGACCCTTGCCGACCTAACCTCCACCTCTAGGCGGCCGGACTGCTGGTGCTGAACCCATAGGCTGGTAACCCTACTACACTGTCTTGCTCCGAAGCCTGGGAAAATACCTCTTTATATGACCTGACTCCCCACACCCATAACAAACCCCAGATATCATAGCCTGCTGCCCCAAAGAAGAGTCCTAAATGGCCGGGGAGGGGTGTGGACCTTCCGGCATAGCTCTGAGGTAAGAACTGGAGGATCTCTGGTGACTGGAATAACCACTAGGTGTACTCTGGATGGTTGGAGGATGGTAGAGATGCTCTGGTATGGTGCTGAACTGAGGCCTCATTGAACCACCTCGATGAGGTAGTGGAGGTGCTGAGTATGAAGGCCTGCTGGGCTGACCACCCCCGAACTTACCCCTGCTCCTAGCTGGAGCATCCTTGGAATCTCCTGAGAACCTATCCCTCTTATCCTGCTAACCCTGCTCCCTACTCCGCAACCGATAACCCTCGATCCTGCGAGCAATCTCTACCACTAGCTGATACGGAGTACCCATCTCCACCTCTCTGGCCATGGTGGCTCTAATACCTGAATGTAACCCAGCCATAAATCTCTGCACTCTCTCAGCATCAGTAGGAAATATCATGAGTGCATGGCGTGAAAGCTCTGAAAATCTGGCCTCATAATCCGTCACCGATATCTGCCCCTGCTCAAGCTGCTCGAACTGACGCCGCAGCTCTTCCCTCTCCGAGGGTGGAATATATCTATCCAAGAACATCTGTGTGAATGGCTCCCAAGTAACCGAAAGAGAACCTGCTGGTCTGCTGAGTATATAAGATTGCCACCACCTGCGAGCTCTGCCCTTTAACTGAAATGTAGTGAAGTCGACCCCATGAGACTCCAAGATCCTCATGTAGTGCAGTTTGTCCGTGCACCTATCGATGAAGTCCTGGTCATCCTCACCTCGCTCACCCCCGAAGACTGGAGGGCGTAGTCGAGTCCATTTATCCAACATCTTCTGCTGATCACCCTCAGCAACTGGCCTGGGCCCTGGTGCTGCTGCTACAGGATGGATCCCACCCACGGGCGGTGTACCCGGGGTATGGTGTACTGATGTTGCCTGTCCTGCGGCCTGAGTGGTAGGGTTCTAAACTCCCCCTCCCGCCTGAGAAGTGGCAGGATCTGCTGGAAATAGGCCAGCCTGGGACATGGTGTCCATGAATCTCATCATACGGCCCATGACCTCCTGGAAGCCCGACGCCGTCATAAAGTCTAGTGGAGAAGGAGCTACTGGAGGCACCTCGTCCTACTCCTCAATGATAGGGTCCTCTGGTGGTGCGACTAGTATAACTCTAGGACGCACTCGTCCCCTACCTATAGCAGGTGCCCTACCCCGGCCTCTACCAAGACCTCGAACGGCGGGAGTAGCGGCATCTCCCGGATCAGGAACATCGGATGCACGCGTACTCACCATCTGTGAGAGAATAGAAGAATAAGTTTGATTACATCATCGGTTTCACGATAGAATATGAAGTAAGAGAGGTTTCTTAACACCCTATAGCCTCTTGAAGATAAGTACAGACGTGTCTCCGTACCGATCCGCAAGACTCTACTGAGTCTGCCCGTGACTTGTGAGACTTACGTGAACCTAGAGCTCTGATACCACGTTGTCACGACCTAAGATCCTAACTCAGGTCGCGATGGCACCCAACTGCGAGGTTAGGCAAGCCAACATAAATTTCACCAAGTGATCCCTTATTCATTTAATTATATAGTTCAACATTTACCAAATTTGACAAGTTTAAACATGATATCTAAAGAATATAACCCCGTGGTAGATATAATAGCCATAAAGAAGCGTGTTCCAGTGCACGAACATATATATATATATATATACCGCCCAAAATCCCAAAATAACCACCATGTGTGTGCCAGGAACCAGTTTCACGAGTGTCACGGGCATACTAACAGGATAACCAAAGATAGAATATACAATCCCACTGTCTGAATAAATATACGGGAAACCAAAAGAAAATGAAACTCCATGGTGCTGCCGGAGGTCGCCAGAAGAAGCAGCTCATCATGAATTCAAGTCCTCTACGGTCAATATCTAGCTCCGGTATGATAACCAGATGCACCAGCCTCAGAACCTGTACATTTAAGTACAAAAGTGCAGCATGAGTACATAAATAAATATGTACCCAGTGAGTATCCCGTCTAATCTCGAAGAAGTAGTGACGAGAGGTCGACTTGACACTCACTAACGTCCAATAATATAACATACGACAGAATATAATTAAATACAGTAGGCAGGTAAGGCAGTGAGCAGCAAATACATAACAAGTACAAAAATCCAAGTAGCTACTGAAATTGACAATAATGTACACTTTCCGTTTTTCCAAGTATCTGTCAAGCCAATATCTTTCAATCCGCCGTGGCGTACGGCCCGCTCCCATATATATATTTCAAGTACTCTCCAAATCCACCGTGGCGTAAGACCCGATCCCATATATATACAATTACCTTTCAAATCCGCCGTGGCGTACGGCCCGATCCCATATATGTGCAATTACCTTTGAAATCCCTCGTGGTGTACGGCTCGATTCCATAGATGTTACGAATACCCTTCAAGTCAAATGCCACAAAATCTTAGAGAACACTACTACGCACAACAGGTATTCCAATGTTTTCAAGGAAAATATAAGGTCTGCTGTGGGCCTAACTACCCGGACATAACAATAATAGCTGCCCCGTACGGACTCTCGTCACTTGGTGCGTACGTAGCCCCCCAACAAGTACACATAGCATTTAAATCACCTAGGGGGACAATTTCCTCTTACAAGGTTAGAAAGGAGACTCACCTCGTGAAGAATCTACTCCTCGGACCAAGGATGCGCCCGAAACTCCGATCTCTACACCCGAGGATTCGTAACTAGCCAGAACATGGTACAATTACATCAATTCATGCTCAAAGAAGGGAGATTATCCTATTTATTCAACAATTTCAACATTCTTGAAGGATTCCCAATATTTAACCCCGGGCCCGCACGATCGAATTCCGAAACTTCTCGAAGGAATCATTCTCCCATATCCTAAGGATCATTAATATGTGATTTCTACTTAAATTCATAACCACAATTGAGCAATTCACCCATTTCCCCCAAGAACCCTAATTTACTACCCAATTCTTGATCTTTCCCTAATTTAATAGTTAGTTTAATTAGTAATCTAAGTATTTAACCAAGATCATGGTAGAGTTTACTTACCTCAAGTACTAGGTTGAATGGCCCTCTTGAAAGCTCTAAGACACCCCAATAAAGAAGAAGAATTTGGGGAAAATGACTTGAATTCCGCTATAAAATGCACTGCCTAGCTGCCCCTTCATCGCGATCGCGACAAGGGGCCTGCGATCGCGAAGGCCAAATGGGCCAGGCCCCTGAGGCCCTTCTATGCGAACGCGGAAAGGGGCCCGCGATCGGGAAGGCCAACTGGCTAGACCTCCGCGAACACGGTGAAGAACCTACAACCACGAAGAGTAAACGGGCCTGGCCCCGTCCTACACCTATGCGAACGCGAAGACATGGGTGCGATCGCGATGGTCAGGGATCCAAACCATCGCGAATGCGGAGACAGGGATGCGATCGCGAAGTTCAGGGACCCAACCTACCGCGATCATGGAGTGTTTTCTGCGAAAGCAAAGAGCATTCAACAGCCTAGCCCAATTTCTTCTCAGCGAACGCGGCCCCCTTTCAGCGATCGCGAAGAAGGAAACCAGATAGCAAAAATCTGGTTTTTTGAACTTAGCTCCCGGGGGTCCAAAACTCACCCGAGCCCCTCGGGACCCCGTCCAAAAGAACTGGCAAGTCTGTATTCATGATACTGACTTGCTCGAATTTCCTGAACGTGAAAAACATCAACAAAACTCAGAATTTGGCCCCAAAACCAAATTGAATCAAACTTAAGAACTTCAAGTTCTTGATTTTTATAACGATGCGCCGAACCATCCTATACTACTCGGAATGACTTCAAATTTTGCAGGAAAGTCATAAATGACATAACGAAACTATTTACAGTCTCGAAATTTTGTTCGGACCTCGATAATATAAAACCACATTCCAAAAAGAATTTCAAACTTAAGGAAATCGTAATTTCCATATTGCGTGCTGAAATTCTCCCGGGTCATTGAAAGCCCGTTCCGAACACACGCCCAAGTTCGAAATCATCATACAAAGCTACTGAAACTGTCGGAACTCAATTACGAGGTTGTTTGCTAAAAATGTTGACCGAAGTCAAACTTGGCCCAAAAGGCCAACCTTAAGGAACCAAGTGTTCCTGTAGCACTCTAAACACTTCCAAATCCCGAACCACCCATCCCCGCAAGTCATAAATCATGAGAAGCCGCTATGGAAAGTTTCATCTAGGGGAACGGGGTCCTAATATGCAAAACGACTGGTCGAGTCGTTACATTTGGTTTGGAAAGCTTTTGTTTTTCTATTAGCTACAAGCTCAAGAGCTAAGTGTGCAGTTGACTTAGCATATAGCTTGTCACTTGTACGGTTAATTTTACATACAGGTGGGTAAGCAAGGCATTGTTTTGGGCCTAATTATTGGGCTAGTTTGCTGTTGAGAGCTGCATCATATTGATAGCCAGCCGGAGTATGGGCCTTCTAATCCGCACGAGGCTCCAAGTTTTGCTAAAAGCCCAACATCGTCCTTGATTTGATTTGTATCTATGTTGGGCTGTAATTTTCTTAGTTGGGCCTGTGATCACTATATTAGCTTGTGTTACTATATTTTTGGCCTGTAATAATTTGTAATTACGAATAATGGGGAATTAGTAAAACCTAGGGGTTGGGATATTCGATTCTCTTGCATGAGTGGGTCGAAAACATGCATATAGGATCTTAACTGTTTGTTTGCTTGCCTTCCCCGTCTCTGTGGGAATTATATGTACCATGTGTTGATTTGCTTGCCTATTCACTTTATAAGCATGACTTAGGGCTAATACAATATCTTAAATTGCAAAATGTGAGGAAGAATGTCTATAGAAACTAAACAAGACTTTTTGATTATTACACCTGGATACCATGTCTATAGGACCTCAATTTGATTAATCAAAACTGTTGTTATTGCTATTCTTATCACATATCCCGCCTAGACAACATGCCTATAGGGATAAATAAAATAAACATGTTTTCTCAACTACTTGGCTGCCCAGATACGAACCGTTTAGAGATCATGTCTATAGGATGTTACTACTCACCTAGAAAGCATGCCTATAGGGGAAAAAAGAGTAATTCTATGCCTTTAATAGCTTTGCTGCTAAGATGCAAATCGTGTAGGGATTATGCCGATAAGGTGTTGTAAATCGCTAGCAATCATGCGTATAAGATTTTTAATAGAACCATGTACTAAAATCAGTCACTTTGTCAAAATAAATTGCCTACAAAATACTGCCTATAGGAATTTACCTCAATTGTTGAATTGTTCCATCACATAGAAACCGTGCATATAGCTCTTAAAAAATTTAATATACCTTGGCTCTTAACTTGCCTATGTACAACTACCCGCCTAAATAATCTGAATGTCGTCCATAATTGTCCTCCTACTTGAACAACGTGCATTTGTGTCTATATGAGGAGGTGGACTTGAGCCTTTTGTGTTGATTATGTGTAGTTCTAATTTTTTTATTGCGCGCTTAGTTTTCTCATTTTAAGCAGCCTAAGAAAATTCTAGAACTACTAGAGTAGTAGTTCCAAAGCTTTCTAGACTATAGGCGTGGGATAGGTAGAGCACACATTGGGCACGATTTAGAGTTGAACTAGAACGATTTTAGGTAAAGAACATCAAGATAGTAATTGGGTAGCAGGGGATAATAGTCTGTGCCCGCTGAATAATATGAGAAACCCTTACACTTAATAGAGTTGCGAAATATTATTTATGTTGCACGGGGTGATCCTTTAGGATTAAACAAATAGGACCCCACCTAACGATTTTTAAGGTGCGTTAGGTCACCTATTTGCAAATGAATCTGTTTTAACTGGTCTGTGCCGCCAAAGATCGGGTAAGGGCTCAAATTACCTCAAAGAGAAGGTGTTAGGCACTCTTCGAGGTCCACAACTATGGGTCCCGACCGAATTAAGACAATGTGGATTAGGCTAGGTGATAAAATAACAAAGAAAAATAGAAAAGTCGAAGAGTTTCATTGTAACACAATGGGAATTGGTATGAATCTTAAGGACTACAAGGATACGACTATAACGGTCTATATTAAATTACTAAGTGTATAAAAGAAAGAGGGGAATAGGGGGGTCCTAAGTATTTTCTCCTAAAGGATTACCCCGTGCAACATAAATAATACTTCGCAACTCTCTTTACATAGGAGTTGCTCATATTATTCAGCAGACACAGACTATCATCTCTTGCTACCCGATTACTATGTTGAAGTTGTTTACCTAAAGCATTCTAATTCAGTTCTAAGTCGCGTCCTATGCGTGCACTACTCGTCCCATGCTTATGGTCCAAGAGGCTTTGGACCTACTATTTGAGTGGTTCTAGACTTTACTTAGGTTGCTCAAAATGGTAAATATTAAACGACATGCAAAACAGATAGGACTTCACGTAAAGACAATTAAGACCCAAGTTAGCCTCCACACATAACAACAAACGCACGCGAGCAGATTTTAAATTATGAGCAATTTCAAATTTGAGGTGTTGCTCTAACCCTATAGACATGGTTTCTAAGTGACCACTCAGTTTAAAAAAGGTCTTGTGGCAGTGCTTCTATTCAAATTACAAATTATAAAGCCTATAAACATGAGCTCTAGGTGATTTGCGCAAGGGGGAAATAATAACCATCGAAAAACTCAGAATTTCTTTCTTTTGATCCTATTGGCATGCTTTCTAAATGAGTAGCAGTATTTATAACCACATTCTAATAATAATTTGTAAATTTACCACTTATTCATATAGGTATGTTATCTAGGCGAGCCGACCAATAAAATAACATAAGCAGTCGATTAGTTAATCAATTAAAGCCTATAGAGATGGTATCTAGATGTGTATTAGCAGAGCATAAATTAATATAACGTGTATACGATTAAAATCGACAACGACCGATTTTATGGGCTCGAGGGTCTGCCTTGAGATTAAGTTCACATCAAAGCAAGCTTGAGCTCGAAGAACCCGAAGACCGAAGGATCGAGATCGAAATCGATCGACATCAGACAACGAAATAGCGAGATATAAGCGATCAACCACAAATCTCGGCGGGAATCTCGGGATTGACAGAACGACCATCGATTATTGATACCAATCATAAATTTTACTTCAGAAATTAGAGTTATACCTTATTTTGGATTCCTTCATTATATAAAGATGAACCCTGTTCATTTGTAACTAGGACATATTATACACAATTACTGGGAAATAATAATACTCTGCTATTTTACTTGCTAACAATTTCCTACTGTTCTTATTGTTCTTAACGCTTGATGTCGAGCCTATTCCAAATCGAGGTCGATAACTTGCAAACGACACTTGTCTGATTCATTTTAATCATTTAATTTATTTATATATTTTTCCATTTATCAATTGGTATTGAATCAGATAATGTATTCTTATAACCACATTACAAGTTTAATTGTTACTCGTATTTCGAGGTAAACAGTTTGGCGCCCACCGTGGGGCTAAGGATAATAGTGATTGTTCTGTGCTGATTCTGGTAAAACACACTATTTTACGCTGGTTTCTTGTCAAGAATTTTGTTTTCAGGTTGAATCATGTAGAACTCACAAAACACATCTACACACAGCGACAACGGACTCCACAGAGAAAATGAGAATGTTATCACCCTAGGGATCGAGGTGCCACAGGATGACCTAGGAGGAGCACCGCCCATCAACCCGCTTGATGTCAATTCTCATGTTGCTTTGAATGTAGATTTAGGCGAAGACCCCGAAGGAAGTGTACGCATAGAGGGTCAAACTGACGGTCGAGGTACACAGGGTAGAGGAGATGAAGGATTCAGTCTCCAAGTAATATTTGAAATGCTGTAAGCCCAACAAAACGCCATTGCTCAGTTGCAAAATCAGCACAGGGCACCAAATAGGGTCGACCAAGAGGTTACTCGCTATATCGAGCAAGTGCCTGAAAGATCGGGTGATAATACTTCAATAAACGACCCTGCTATAATGAGGATGCTTGAGGAGCTTACTAAGAGAATAGAATCGGGAGAAAAGAAAATCGAGGCCAATGACAAGAAAGTGGAAACATATAACTCCTGAGGTGACCAGATATCGAGGGCACCACTGATCTTAAAGGGAATGGACTCCAAGAAGTTTGTGCAAAAACCATTCCCTCTGAGTGTGGTTCCGAAACGCATCCCAAAGAAGTTCTATATTCCCGATATATCTAAATACAATGGAACCTCTGGCCCAAATGAGCACATTACTTCTTACACGTACGCCATAAAAGGAAACGATTGGGAAGATGATGAAATCGAGTCCGTATTGCTGAAGAAGTTCGGGGAGACCCTGTCGAAGGGAGCTATGATTTGGTATCACAACTTACCACCGAAATCTATCGATTCGTTCAATATATTAGCGGATTCATTCGTAAAAGCGCACGCTGGGGCCATAAAGGTTGCAACGAGAAAATCAGACCTCTTCAAAGTGCAGTAGAGGGATAACGAGATTCTAAGGTAGTTCGTATCTCGATTCCAAATGAAACGTATGGAATTACCACTTGTCATTGATGATTGGGCTGTTCAAGCTTTCACCCGAGGATTAAACAAACGGAGTTTGATTGCATTACCAGTTCAAGCAGAATTTAATCGAGTACCCAGCTATGACTTGGGAAGATGTTCACAACCGATATCAGTCAAAGATCAGGGTTGAAGACGACCAATTGGAAGCCCCCTCAGGTTCAGTACATCCAAACCGGTCAACAGGTAAAAATCAAAGAGATGCTGATAAAGAGTCAAGGCCGAATAAAGATCGGTATCAGCCATATGTTTCAGATCGAAAGAATAACCATCCGGGACGCAACTCCGCTAGGAATGATCAAAGGGGTGACCGAGGGCAGAACTCTAGGTGACTTATGAGTAAAAAAAGCTTCGACAAATATGCAGATCCCATAGAAGCACCTCGGCTATCGAAGTACAATTTCAGTGTCGATGCATCAGGGATTGTATCGGCTATCGGGAGGATCAAAGACAATAGGTGGCCCAGACCTATACAGACCGATCCTTCTCAAAGGAACCCAAATTTAATGTGTAAGTGTCATGACACTCATGGACATCAGACTGAAGACTGCAGACAACTGAGGGAGGAAGTAGCTCGATTATTCAAGGAAGGCCATCTTCAAGAATTCCTCAGTGATCGAGACAAAAATCATTTCAGGGAGAGAGACGCCAACAGAGAGAACGAGCAAGAAGAACCTCAGCTTGTTATTCACATGATCGTCGGCGGGGTCGACGTCCTACAAGGGCCTATATTCAAACGCACCAAGGTGTTGATCACTAGAGAAAAACGGACTCGAGACTATGTGCCCGAAGGCAATTTATCATTTAATGACGAAGAAGCAGAAGGCATCTCTCAGACGCACAACGACACCTTGGTAATTTCTATTTTGTTAAATAAAATTCAAGTTAAACGTGTTCTAGTGGATCCAGGTAGCTTAGCAAACATAATCAGATCGAGGGTCGTAGAGTAGCTCGACTTACTAGACCAAACTGTACCTGCGTCTCGAGCCCTAAACGGCTTATACATGGATAGTGAAACAACGAAATGGGAGATAATCCTACTAGTAAACGTGGCTGGGACTATCCAAGATACTAAATTCCATGTCATCGAAGGCGACATGAGATATAATGCACTGCTCGGAAGGCCCTGGAACCACAACATGAGGGTAGTACCGTCGACCCTTCACTAATTGATGAAGTTCCCAACAATGGATGGTGTGAAAATAGTTTACGAGAAACAACACGCTGCAAAGGAGATGTTTGTAGTTGACGAGGTTATGTCGGTATCAACACCTTCGACCTCAGAAAAATCGAGCACCAAAGATAAGCAGACGACGAAATAGCAATCACCGCCCCCATCCTCGACCAAATCATAGAAACATGTAATCGAGGAATCCAACCGGAGATAACAACATCCCAAGTTTAGACCGATAAAGGAAAAGAGAAGACCCTAGTCCGAGGTAAAGCACGCCTTCATCAAGGACGAGGTAACCAAACTTCTCAAAATAGGATCTATTTGGGAGGTAAAATATCCTGAATTGTTAGCTAATGTAGTCGTAGTCCCCAAAAAATGGAAAAAACTTAGAATGTGTGTAGACTATACGGTCTTGAACAAAGCATGTCCGAAAGACTCTTTTCCACTGCCTAATATCGATCGCTCCACCCCCGAGATAAGGTCTCGAATAGATTTCGAACTTGGGGACATACCCTCGTATAACCCAAAAACTTAAGGGTTCACAAACTTAAGGGTTTATTTTGATTACGGGTTGAACTACAACAATACAAATTTTTTATGTTTTCGATGAGGGCAAAAAGCATATCTGGAATTGAAAACATACGAAGGCATCAAGGAAATATTTTCTATAATATCAAAAAACATGTACAAAAGGCCAGTCAAAGCCTTACAAAAGAGAAAAGAAATTAGAATCTAACTACGATAGGGGCTAGTCCCCTCAGGACCGACTTCCTCTCGAGCAGCATCTCTAGGAGCAATTTCTTTGACGACCTCATCTCCATCTTCTCCACTTCCATACCTGCCTCGTTAACCCTCTGCATCATCATCCTCATCACCACAAGAGGGGGAGCTTCCTGGCTTCGGTCTCAAGCTCTTTAGCCCGAGCAATTTCCTCAGAAAAGGTCAAAACCTCGAGAATGAATTTCCTCGAGGGTTTCCCTCCAGGATTGGCACTTTGCTAAATCATTATGCCATTGTTCCCGGTCGGAAGCCTCCCTTTAGCATCGGCCCGATACATGGAAATCGACTTGTCCATCATGACATTGGTCTTCTCGGTCTCCACCTTGGCCTCAACAAGTCCGGCTTCGAGTTCTTCGACCCTCGTGGCCTGCGCTGAACTTTTCTCTCTAAGGGTTCGAAGTTGGGCCTCAACTGAAGATACTTTGGCCACGACTGCCTCTTTTTCTGCAGTAAGGTGGTCCATTTTACCTTTCAACCGATCACAGTCGGCCCTGACCTGATCGACCACTGATCGGAGCAACACGATCTTCTCTACCTTCTGCTGCAGCAGAGATAACGAAGTTTTAGCGTCCACAGTCGAATCGATTCCATACTTTATTAGAAGGGTGGTTACCTGCTTATCTAATTCGGCCTCCTCTTCACAAGCCTTGGCCAGGTTCGCTTGAAGATCCTTTATGACGTCGTCCTTTTGGCCACACAGTCTCTTCAGGGCATTTCTTTCTTTTGAGACCCTTTGGAGTTTTACTTCACACTAACTAAGCTCAGCTTGGAATTTGGCGGAGGCCTATGCAAAGAAGAAAACACAAGTTAGATTTGTGAAGAAAGAGGCGAAGAAAAATAACCAATAAATGACTGGCACTTACCTTAGAAAAAAGATGTTGGGATTCCGCCATGAGGATCGAAGCATCTTTGATATCAAAGGCATCATCGACCCCCACAAAACAATCCCTAAAAGGATCACCTACTCTAGAGCCTCCACCGATCTTGGGAGTTTTCAGCCCTCGGGCCTCTCTTATTTCTCCTTCAGAAAAGACCGGCATTGAAGTCAGTTGACCCATTGCCATGGCCCCGAGCGAATCGCTCAAGTCGCTCTGTCTGATCTTCTGTGTTTTGAAATCGACCCCACCTGGTGTGAAAGTTATTGATCGAGAAAACACCTAAACCTCAGGAGACCCGGGGTTCATCCCTAAATTAATCTTCGAAGCCTCCTTGATACGAGGCTCGGTTACAACATGTGCTAGCTCGGAAGGTGGGGGGACCTCAACGGCCTTCCTAGGGAGGACCTTCAACGCCAAAGTATCTTCTTCTTCTTCTTCATCCTCATATCTAAACTTGTGGACCGTGTCCGCCGATAGAGCGACTATTTTTTTCCTCACCCTTTGAGGTCTGGGTTTGGAGACCTCGGACTGCAAGGCATCCTTTCTCTTCTTATCTTTTTCCGACTTCAGAGCCTAAGACTTGTCTTCTCCTCTTTCACTCGAAGGCCTCAGAATGGCATCTTTGGTCAGACCAACATGAGGAAAGATTAGTAATGAACAAAGCATATAATTACCTTAGAATACGTAAGAAAAGATCCTTAACATGGTTCTTGGCCTCCCACTTGCTCTTTGCCAAATCCCTCCATGCTCGTTCGGCACGAGTAGAAGTAGAGGCAAGCTTTTGGATCCAATTTTCAAAATCGGACACCGCCTGAGGCATCCAAGGGATAGCTACATGATTAAAGAGAAAATAAAAAATCTAGTAATTCAAACTATAAGACATAAGAGAATGTTAGGAAAAGTCAAAAGAAGCACAAAAATCAAAAAATAAAAATTCACTTACGTTTTGAGATTCCATTCCTCAGGGAACGACATCTTTTCCTTCGGTATTATATCACAGGTCCTCATCCATATGAATCAGCTCATCCAGCCTCGATTTTTATCCTCGTCGATGCTCGAAAATAAAGTCTTTGTTGCTCGACAGTGAAGCTTAATAAGCCCTCGATAGAGTCGAGGCCGGTACAACCGTATAAGATGGTTCAAAATGAACTCCACCTCCCGACCTCGTTGGTGAAAAAACACAACATGATCACTATGTGCCATAGTGAAGGGTGGATCTGGCCGAGGGCGACTTCGTACCTTATGCAGAAGTCAGAAATCACGGAGTCAACAGGACCTAGCATGAAGGGGTAAGTGTAAACTGTTACGCGGCGCCTTCCTGAGATGCTTTGGAAGGGCGACGTAAGGCTAAGCAACCA
>ML289226.1:562-29881 GCA_005239495.1 Nicotiana undulata
TTTTGGGAGTTTACGTTATTTCATGATTGTTATGTTCTTACCTTCCGCATTTAAAGTTTCGTTATTTTTTATTAGCAAGGCTTAAAGGATTCTGTTGGGAATTGGTTGAAATTGACGAGTTAGCATTTTATTCCGTGTTAAATGATTATAAGTTGCTATTGCAAGATATACGTTGGCTGGCCTAGCGGGTTCAACGTTAGGCGCAGTCACGGCCTAAAGGGTGGGAATTTGGGTTGTGACACTAACACGTTGCATTTTCAATGCATTCACGTGATAACAATTCGTATCATTTTCAAAGTGCTTTCCTCGTTTAATGGAATTTGATGTCAACGTTACTTAGTTAAAGAGACAAACACGAGTTATTGATTCCTTGTTATTAACAAATACTGCCGGTCTAACAGATTCAAATTCTTTTCGGAAACGGATCATACCGATCCCACATCGGTAGCATCACTGCAATATCTTGTTTCAAAGATCTATATAAAGTAGTGTGCTCGTATTTGCTGAACACGCATTCACAGTATTTGTAAACCACTTGAGTCTATTTTTGACGACTTGGAAGCATTGACGCGAAGGTAATTTTGTCTTATTTTCTTGTGCTTTCTTTATTCTATTGTCCTTTTTTTGTAGGTGAAACAAGAAAGGTGTGTTCTTGTTTAACGAGATGATCCATGCATGAATAAGACAATCTTGGGGTGTAAGGGGATGAGTATTCATCCTTGCCAGAATATTGGAGAGATTATTCCCAATGTGGCCCGACTACTGGAGAGATTACTCTCAAAATGACCCGACTACCAGAGAGATTACTCTCAACGTGGCCCGACTAAAAGAATACTCTCAATGTGGCCCGACTACTGGAGAGATTACTCTCAATGTGGCCCGACTACTAGAGAGATTATTCTCAATGTGACCCGACTATTGGAGAGATTACTCTCAATGTGGCCCGACTATTGGAGAGATTACTCTCAAAATGACCCGACTACTGGAGAGATTACTCTCAATATGGCCCGACTACCGGAGAGGTTACTCTCAATGTGGCCCGACTACTGGAGAGATTACTCTCAAAATGACCCGACTATCGGAGAGGCCAACTTAAGGTGCAAAGGGACTCATATGTCCATCTTAAGATTGGAAAGTTATAGTTCCTTTTAAGGACAAACCCACGAAGAGGCCAACTTAAGGTGCAAAGGGACTTATATGTCCACCTTAAGATTGGAAAGTTATAGTTTTCTTTTAAGGACAAACCCACGAAGAGGCCAACTTAAGGTGAAAATGGACTTATATGTCCACCTTAAGATTGGAAAATTATAAAGCTTCAACTCGAAGACGACATCGACTTGAACACTTGGAAAACGTTGAAGATTTGGCGGACTTTGCAGACTTCAACTCGAAGATTTGGAGGGCTTAACAATTCAACTTTAAGATCGGCGAATTTGAATACTGAAACTTGAAGACCAACGGACTTGAAGACTTCAACTTGGAGACTTGGAGGGCAAATATTTCAACTTTAAGACCGGCGAATTTGAAGGCTGAAACTTGAAGATCGACAGACTCGAAGACTTCAACTTGGAGACTTGGATGGCTTAAATATTTCAACTTGAAGCGTGGCGAACGTGAAGACCGACATACTTGAAGATTTAAACTTGGAGACTTCGAGGGCTAAAATATTTCAGCTTCTCTTTTGCTTTACATCGTCCGACTTTTATCTTCGTCGCATAATATTCAGCTTTACGCGCTTGTAACGAAAGATTCATATCTTGTCGTTGGAGAGTCCAAATAATGAACTGTTTGATTTCTCAAAAATTAGACTTCAATATATAAAACATATCCAAAATTAGAATCAAACACCTTCAGAATTGACCCAGATAATATTTTGAAACCAACTTTAGATTCCACCACGTAATTTTTTTTAGATATGCGCAGTCTCACCGAAAAATTCATATCTTGGTGTAGACAAATAGAAATTATGAACCGTTTAATTTCATGAAAACTAGACTTCAAACTCTAAGACATATCCAAAATTAGGAATCAAAATTTTTGAGAATCATCCCATATATTATTTTGAAGCTAATTTTAAATTCCAACACGTTGATAGTTTCAGATTTGCGCAGTTTCACCAAAAATATTATATCTTGGTGTAAAAATGTCGAAATTATGAACCGTTTGATTTCCTGGAGGCTAAACTTCAAGATATAAGACATATCCAAAATTTGGAATCAAACACTTTGAGAATCGTCCCATATATTATTTTGAAGCTAACTTTAAATTCCGACACGTTGATAGTTTCAGATTTGCGCAGTTTCACCAAAAGATTTATATCTTGAAGTAGAAACGTCGAAATTCTGAACCATTTGATTTTATGGAAACTAGACTTCAATATCTAAAATTTGGAATAAAAAACTTTGAGAATCGTCCCAGATATTATTTTGAAGCTAAGTTTAAATTCTGTCACGTCGACGATTTCAAATTTGCACAACTTCACCAAAATATTTGTATCTTGATGTAGGAATGTCGAAATCACGAACCGTTTGATCCATTGGAAACTTAACTTCCAAATATATACGTATCCAAAATTCAAAACTTAATGCCTTAAGAATAATTTCAGATAATATTTTGAAGTCAACTTTAGTTCCTGATATGCCGACTGTTTCAAATTAGCGCGACTTCACCAAAATATTTGTATCTTGGTGTGGGAGCCTTGAGATTGTAAGACCTTTTTAATTGTCAAAAATTAAAATTCAAGAGCTTCATTCTCACCAAATATCTTGGGTCCAAGTCTCTCTGAATTTTAAATGTCATGAAGGCAGACAATAATAACTTGAAGGTTTGGTGAACGTAAAGACATAACGGATCCCTGGACTTCAATGCAATGCTTGGAAACCTCCAATAAATATTAATCATTTCATTGAAGACACCAGTTTACCATAGCGGCTGCCTCCTTTAAATCAAATGAGATCCAAAGTTTAACAGAAGAATGGTATCTCAACTTGAATTTCAAGTGTTGATTGAATGAATTACACTCCATCATGCTTCATTCGGACAACGATTGGGGGATTATGTATCTTTTGAACTTATGCGACTGAACTCAGAATGAAACTCTAAGCTTCCTACGTACCTCAGTGAAGAGGATCAATTCATACCGTAATTCAGAATGGGTAATTTTCTTTTAATTTTTTATTTTTTTATGTCCTAACTTTTGCCTAGGCTGCCTTTTTCGAGGTTTTTAACCTAGCGGACCTTTTTTTTATGTCCTAAATTTTTCCCAGGCTGCCTCTTTCGAAGTTTTCAACCTAGCAGATCTTTTTTTTTGTGAGCCGTACACAGTTAGACTCATGCAGGCCAGGAGTATAGGAACATGCAGTTTAGGCTCATGCGTCAAGGAGCGTTGAAACTTCAAGGATAATACTTCTTCAAAAACTTGCCATTGATAGAGACGATTCTCATGCCATCTGCATCAACCAGCTTGTAAGCCCCACTTGAATAAGCTTCTTGCATGACATATGGACCATCCCATTTTGAAATGAACTTCCCTGCATGTTTATGGGAAGTAATAATGGGTCTTCGTTTGGAAAGGACTTGATCTCCTACTTGAAAGGATCTCAGGCGAACTCTTTTATCGAAGGCACGAGACAATCGAGCTTGATAGCATTCAAGACTCTGTTGAGCTTCCAATCTCTTCTCATCAAGAGCCTCTAACTCTACTAATCGAAGTCGAGCATTTTCTTCATCAGTGATCCCTTCTTGAATAGCCAGTCGTAATGAAGGTATTTAACGCGAAAGTGGCAAGACGACTTCGACTCCATAAACGAGTGAATACGGAGTTGCTTGTGTTGGCGTGCAGTGAGTCTTCCTATATGCCCATAGAGCTTCTTCCATATGGTCATTCCAATATCGTTTGGATTTGGAGACGACTTTCTTCAGTAGGTTGCATATAGTTTTGTTGAATGCCTCAGCTAGACCATTGGCGACATCATTGTACATCGAAGAGTTATGTTGCTTGAAGCCAAAGAAATCACAAATCTTGTTTGCCAACCTATTATCGAATGTCTTTCCATTATCCGTTATTATGTAACGAGGATCGCCAAATCGATAAATTATATTTACTCGGATGAAACTTGCAACATTTTCCTTCTTTACCTCCTTAAGAGCAACAACTTCGGCCCATTTTGAGAAGTAGTCAGTTGCAGCCACGATGTATACGTGCCCACCAGAGGACTTTGGCAGTGGTCCAACAATATCCAATCCCCAAGCGTCAAACGGCTAGGATGCAACAGTCGGGTGCAACACTTCAGGAGGTTGATGAATAAAATTCGCATGGAATTGACAAGCCTTGCATCTTCGAGTGTAGTCCAAGCAATCTTTTACCATCGTTGGCCAATAATATCCCATCCTTTTTATATGAAAGTGGAGCTTTGGTCCAAACTGGTGCGACCCACATACCCCAGAATGTGCCTCTTGCAAAGCTTGGAGTGCTTCGTCTTCCCCTAAGCATCGCAAGAGTACTCCCTCGAATGACCTTCTGTATAGAGTATCTTTGTAGTAAAGGAAGCAAGTTGCACGACGACGGATTTCAGTCCTTCTCCTCGGATTTTCTGGAAGTATCCGATAGCATAAGTAGTCAATAATGGGTTGTCGCCATTCTTCTTTCTCAACTTTAGAAACAACGACAAGATGCTTGAGCTCATTTTCTTCACCTTCAGCCTCATTTGGCGGCGGTACTACCCATTTTTGGCAGACAGTAACTTGCGCTTGATCAGGCAGGGTGAACGATGAAGCTAGGGAAGCTAGAGCATCAACCTTCTTATTTTCTTTCGTTGGCACATGCTGAATAGTCACATCACCGAGATACCCCATTAACGTTTTAGCGTAATCATGATATGGGCGTAGTTTAGGCTTCTTAACCTCGTAGCTACCCAAAGCTTATTGACCACTAACTGGGAGTCACCATAGACTTGCAATTGCAATTGCTTCATATCAACAGACATTTCAAGCCCAAGTATTAATGCTTGATACTCAGCAACATTGTTGGAACAGAGTTGTGTCAAGGTGAATGAGTAGGGCAAGACTTCACCTTGGGAAGTGACAAATACTACGTCAGCACCAGCTCCCCCATGATGCGCATCACCATCAAAGTACATCTTCCATGGAGGTTGAACTTCAATGACCATTGCGTCCTCATAAGGTAGTTCATCAGTCAGCTCCCAGTCATCAGGTATCGGATGATCTGCCAAGAAGTCTGCCAATGCTTGTCCTTTTACAGCCTTTTGAGGGATGTACAAAATCTCGAATTGCTGAAATTGGAGGTACCATCTCGCTAGTCGATAAATAAGAACAAGTTTTGACATCATGAACTTGACGGGATTCGCTTTAGAAACAAGACGAACAACATGAGCTTGAAAGTAGTGCCTCAACTTTTGAATTGAGAAGACTAGCGCCAAACACAACTTTTCAATTGGCGAATAATTTAGCTCATTTTGTGTCATCATCCTACTCAAGTAGTAAAGGGAGTTTTCTTTCCCCTCACTATTTGGGACAACAGTGCTCCAACAGAACTTTCTTGTCCCGCAATGTATAGTATCAATGGCTTTCCAGGTATAAGAGCTGTTAAAATTGGAGGCTTCATCAAGTAGGCTTTGATACTTTCGAAGACGTTACTACAAGCTTGGTCCCACTTGAAAGGAATGCCTTTCTTCATGAGGCTACTAAAAGGTTGGCACCTTCCAGCTAGGTTTGAGATGAATCTCCTAAGGTATGCTAGATTTCCTTGCAGACTTTTCAATTCATGAATATCCCGAGGCTCAAGCATTTTCAAAATAGCATCCACTTTGGCTTGGTCAATTTCGATCCCTCGTTGTCGGATAATGAAACCAAGGAACTTTCCAGAAGTAACTCCAAAGGCACATTTCAATGGGTTCATCCTAAGTTGGTACCTCCGGAGCAACTCAAATATCATTCTCAAGTCTTTCAAGCGGTTGCCCTTCTTTCTTGATTTTACCACCAAGTCGTCAACATAGAATTCGACATTCTTGTGGAGAAGATGGTCGAAAATATTCTACATAGCCCTTTGGTAAGTAGCACCAGCGTTCTTCAAGACAATTACCTTGTAGTAATAAATACCCTTAAGGGTGCGAAATGCAGTAAGCTCTTCATCTTTTGGTGCCATGCGGATTTGGTTATAGCCCGACGAACCGTCCATGAAAGACATTGCCTCGTAACTAGTAGTAGCATCGATCATCAGCTCTAGAATAGGAAGCGGGAATTCATCTTTGGGACACGCATTGTTGAGATCCCTGAAGTCAACACATACTCGAATCTGGCCATTCTTCTTCTTTACAAGGACAATACTTGAAACCCACGTTGGGTATTTAACTTCCCGAATAAATCTAGATTCAATGAGTTTGTTAACTTCGGTTTCAATCAGGGGAACCAAGTCCGGCCTTAAACGCCTTTGAGCTTGCTTAACAGGACGAACGCCATTCTTGACCGCAAGGTGATGGACTGCCACCTTAGGGTCCAAGCCAGGCATTTCTTTGTAACTGCAAGCAAAGACATCCCTGAACTCCTTGAGTAAATCAATATAAGTGCTTTCTTCATCAACTTCTAGTAAAACACTTAGGTAGGTGGGTCTTAGTTCTTCATCAGTGCCAAGGTTAACTTCTTTTAAGGCATCAACCGTTTCCTTCACCCATTCTTCAAGTTTCGGGGGAGCATCTTTCGCATATTCATCTTCTTGAGGGTCCCCATTGTTGAAGGATATGTGATAACACGGTGAAACATCGTCCAATTTCTCATCATCCTCCATTAGAGATAAAACACCATGCCCGCTTTGTGTAGTAACATGATACGAAGAAGCCACCCTTTTTTCGTCTTCATCATGTTCTTTAGTGTATACCATAGTGTATGGCTTCACCTTCAGTACTTCATCACACGAAATCGTGACTTTTGTTTGTCGCTTCATTCTAGAAGGAACCAAACTTTGGAAATCTTTAGAGATGTTCTGAACTTTGGGCGAAGCGGGTGTACTTGTATTTCGATAATTTCTCTGGAACTTGTTCCCCTTATTAACGGACCCAATCTCTCAAATATGGAAGTTCTCACAATTGATTTTCTGAGTCGGTTAAAGACGAAAGTCCTGTTAGAAGCGGCAAATTCATCTTCTACAGTGATATAATTTCTACTCGCCCTCCTTATTGAGATGCGCACTGGTGACGGTTGCTTGTATCCCAAACCTTCACGTGGTTGCCTCGTTGCAGCTTCTGATGGGAGCTTCCCTAACTTTGATGGCTCATCGGGATTGTATCTAGCTTTTGCAAATATCTTGTAAGCGTTAGGATCAAAATCTTCATCTGTTCGCTTTGTAGGGAGTGCCACATTCTGCAAACGATTTTGGGCGACAAACCCTGCAAGTGGCTTCGAGGACAACTTTACTGCCTCAATTCGTTTTACCGGAAGAGTTAACTTCTTTAGCCTGTTGGTTTGGAGATTAGATGATCCACCCTCGTCTTTCTTCCTTTTAGGGACATATTGGAGCGCGAGACTTACTTTCTTTCCATAAGACGCAATATCCCCTCTATGAGATTTATTTGCGTTGGCATGTACCTCCGCTTTAGTTGTGGGCTCGTCATTCTTGCTTTTCATGCGATCATCAATTTTTAGCTCCATCACAATGTGGTTCTTCAAGTAGAACTTTGCATCGACGAAGTGTGACTCTTCCTCGGTGAATAGCGCATCATCAGCGACTATCTTCTTCTCGACTTCACCCTCAGAGTATTTTACACATTGATGGTAGGTAGATGGAACTAATTTGTTCTCATGTATCCAAGGCCTTCCAAGCAAGACATTGTATGAAGTCTTCGCATCGATCACATGCAACCATGCACTTGATTGCATATCTTCAATGGTGATTCCCAGCCTGATCGCTCCTATGGCTCTTTGCCCCCCTTGGTTGAATCCTTGGATCATCACACGACTTTCTGAGAGTTCGTTCATGGGAATACCAAGTTCTTTCAAAGTGTGAATTGGCAAAATATTCACTGAGGATCCTCCATCAACAAAAATTTGATTTACCCTTTCATCACGCATATAGCCAACCAGGTACAATGGGCAGTTATAAGGAGTGTCACCTAGCAAAAGATCGTCATTTCTGAACGTCACTTTTTCCTCACAAGCATTAACTTCTTGAGGAGTGGACTCGATAAGATTTTCCGAAGATGGTTCCAACGGTAGATCATCACTCTTTTCTTTCTTTTCGTCAGTATGGCAACAAGAGGCATCAATAACCCCTTGGGAAATCTTCATGCGGAACCAACTTAGTAAAAACTCCTCCAAGGTCACTAGATGTCGTGGCGTTTGAGGGTGGTGCACCTCCGCTTTTGCTTTCTTTAAGTGCTTAACTGGAGTCCATCTCCTTGGTCTTCTTACCACAATTTTTCTTGTTGGTTGTTCTACTGATTCATTTCGTGGGCTCCTTTTGTGGCGCCTACGATGAGTCACCAACGTCCAACCTCCATCGTCTTCAGGTTGATCGTCTTCAACTTTGTGGTTTTCCAGTAATTCTTCATTTTTACTTTCTTTAAAACCACATAATTTATCCGGACTAAATGAGCCAAAAGGTGATAGAAACTTGGTTTGCGCTTGCTTTCTCATCTTCAAGCACGATCTTCTTTTCACGAGCCAAGTCCATAACTTTGTCCTTGAAGACAAAGCACCTCTCCAGAGGGTGGCTCACAAGTCGATGATATTTGCATTAATTTGGGTCATCAATTTTCCCAGCTTCATTTGGTCGCTTCATCTTCGGAAGCTCAGTGAGATTTTACTTGAGGAGTTCTTCAAAAATAGCTGGCACATCAGAATCCAGAAATGGGTACTCTTTTTCTTGCATTTATGTTAGATTCAACTTTCCACATGGCTTATCTTGAAACAAAGTGGATTTCATACTTTGCTTCTTGCTCACCTTCGTCGTGAACTTCAAGGGTGATGTGTTGACATTCATAGATTCTTTTTTTCCAGATCTTGGTACAAACTTGCTCCATTTTCGGACTTCTTGCTTGTCGTTCCCTTTGCGAGGTTCATAGATGGGCAGTTTTTCATTTCCGGCGGAGGCCATGCTCAACTCCATGTCATGGGCACAAGTTGCAAGTTCTTCAAATGTGCTAGCTTGATACCTTGCAAGATGTAACTCAATACCCAATGCATACCTTGGATGCACATCTCTATTCCAGAAGCTTCACTAAGCCTATCTTTACAGTTGAGGCTTTCATTCCTCCAACGATTGATAAAGTCGATAGCTGGTTCACTCTTCTGTTGACGAGTATTTGTGAGTTCTATCATACTCACAGTACATCTCGTGCTATAAAAATGATTGAGGAACTCTTTCTCTAGTTGATCCCAGCTATCAACAGATCCAGCCTCGAGGTCCGTGTACCAATCAAAAGAATTTTCTTTTAATGAGCGGACAAACTGCTTGACGAGGTAATCTCCATAAGTCCCAACATTGTTGCATGTCTCAAGGAAGTGCGCCACATGTTGATTTGGATTGCCTTTTCCATCAAACTGTTGAAATTTTGGAGGTTCATAGCCAACAAACATCTTCAACATATCGATCCTTGAAGTGTACGGCTTTGCGTAGGTAAATGAGGACTTGGAAGCGACTTCATATTTTCTTTTTATAGTCGCTTCAATGAACTCCTTTAGTTGATTGATTGGAATCATCCCTTCCGAAGAGACTGGAATTCCCTTAGTGGATGCAACTTGTCGTGGGGGAGGATCAATCTCTTGAACTTCTGGGAGTTCGCCAGGTGCATGTGTGGATTCTTCTTCCACCAAGATTCCCACCCTGTCGGTTAGCTTGTCAATTCTAGCATCTTGATTTTTCATGCATTTGGTAAGCCAGCGATTGCTTTTGTCAAGTTTGACAAATGCTCCTCGACAGATGAAGTGTTTGTCACCATGGCTTGCATGATTGTTGTGGACGATGGAGAGTAGCATGAATTTTTGCACAGATTGATCCTTGATTGGCTCACGCGATGAGGTGTAAGTGGGGAGGATCCATCACTTGAAGAATCATCATATTCTTTCACAACAGAGTGCTTGGATCCGGAGAGGTCAAGCAGAGCAAGAGTTTTCTAGATATTTTTAGCATCATCGCTTCCTCATTCGGGTGCATTTGTGGAAGATCTTTCTCATTTTGAGGATGAAGATCTCAAAACAGGGGTAGATGTGGACGACACTTGGGGTGCTTGTTGTCCTAGAGAACTTGCTTTTCTCCTTGTAACTGGTCCAAAGCTTCCAAAGGTAACATCGAGGATGCTTTCCACATCAGCGTAGAACGTGGAATTAGCAGCCTTGGCGGAAGTTGAACTGGAGTTGATTTTCTTGGAAGCCATTTCGTTGTTCTTGAACTTTGATGAATGAAAAGTTGAGATGAGAGGTAGAGATTGTCCCACTGGGCGTGCCAGAATTTGTAGACAATAAATTGCGCCGAGAAAATAAAATCAAGACCGACAAATATCGCAACAATCGTAGTATTTTGTTTCAAATAATATGAGTGTACAATCTCTATGAATCCTCTGATTCTTCTTTCAATAGTAAATAAATTCAAGGGCCTTGAGCTTGATCTTGAATTTATATTTGTTTCCATGAACGATGATCTTGTTCTTGAGCTTGAGCTTGATTGCTTGAACTTGACCTTGATTCGTTCTTTGTTCTTGAGCTTGAACTTGATTTCTTGAACTTGAACTTGATTGCTTGAAGCTTGAAACTTGTAGAGAAATTAGCGGCGTTTGATCGACGAGCTCTCTCTTACTTCTTGTTATAACTTCTGGTGTCTTTTCTGGGTTATGACGACCCCTATTTATAGTTGTGAAAGGGAGAAGTTGTGATAAGAACAAACTCTTTCCGACCAATCAAATTGAAGTGTGACATGACCGCATTTAATTGGCCAGAATATGTCACTTGCACACGCGGCGCCATTTCATTGGCCCTTTAATTTGACTTGGCTTGCCTTGTCATTTTGACACATGGCACAATCCTATTGGCTCTTCCGTTGACTTGGCGCCACGTCATTTGACACTTGGCACCAAACTGGGCCTCTAGGAAAATGGCATATTGAGCTTAATGAAGTGGGCTCATCACTTTAGCGCAAATAATTGGGCTAGTCTAATGGATTAAGACTTATTTAGTTAATCCATATATTGGACATATATAATTAATTCGATTATATTAGCCCATATATTTATTTGGATCAATATATCTTGAATTTAAAATATAGTCCAAATTATTTCATGGATTTAATAAAATTTATATGCCTACAATATCAACAAAATATTTATCTGTTATTATTTTTAGAAGCGATTAAAAGTACATACTGATCTAAAATCTTTAATAAGGGACTTGATTTATCACAACATTTGTATAATTAATATTTTATTGCTTTGAATACGGTGAAGCAACAATGATTATTCATCTTGTAAATAACTTGTTACTAAATTTAGTTAGTTGTTCTTTCATATCAAAGTTCTGACTAAAGATTTACGCGTAACACACGTACATAGTAACTAATTATATTAAAAGTACGAAAACCCTTAGCGAAATGTCGTTCGCCTTTTTTATCCTTTAAAAATAGAGTTTACATTGGATAAAATAGTAATTTAGTTATTTTTCTAATATGTAGGAATACTCATTTAATTATTTTCCTAATATGTAGGATTAGCCATTTAATTATTTTTCTAATTTTTAGGACTACAAATCAACTAAATTTTATATATTACATTTTTCCTTATTTGGATTACGTAGAAAAATTTAATATCTAGAACTTCAAAAATATTATCATTTTATTTTATATAAATTTTTACACTTAAATTATAGGAGTATATAAATGGCAAAAAAAGGAAAGAGTTAAAAATACTAACCAAGTAGGACATAGCCACTTGGTATTTAGAAGTTTATCCATTTGGACAGATCCTAAGAATTCAATAAAAAGGAAAGAGGACGTACATCATTTTTTTTAGCAAATATGCCACTAGGCAGGCTGCCTAGTGGCTAATATATATAAATAAACTCCCAAAATGGATCCAAGCCTAGTGGCTAATATATATAAATAAAATCCCAAAATGGGTCCAAGCTTATAAGATGTCCAAACCAAAATAGAAGTTGCATGAAGCTACTAGCTACTAAAAAGATATAAAAGCTAAAGTCTAACGAACTAGCTGTTACAACATTGTCCGCTGGATGCTTCCTTCTCCTGTCAGTGTATGTGAATCCAATTGCCATTGGCAAATACCAAGAAACACTTATCAAGCTCTCACCAAGCGCCAGGGTTTGCAGTCCATAGGCTAAAATGAATTCCAAACATCTTCACCACAAAATTGAAGCCAACGTTGTCTTCCCATTATTAGTGTTGCTACAATATGATCTCCATAGGCAGTGTATAGACTCTATCCAATTATAAATCATGTGCTCGCTCATCAATATTATCATGTAAAAGAGCCCGGCTACACCTGTCTTGGAGCTGTCTTTAGGCAGGCTTTGCAAGGCAAAAGCCAGGCTGGGTCTGACTTTAGGCAGGCTTTGCAAGGCAGAAGCCAGGCTTGGGCTGGCTTTAGGCAGGCTTTGCAAGGCAAAAACCAGGCTGGGGCTGGCTTTAGACTGGCTTTGCTAGGCAAAAGCCAGGTCAGGGCTGGCTTTAAGCTGGTGACGCCAGGGTAACGCCAGGCAAAGGCTGGCTTTAAGCTGGCGACGCCAGGGTAACTCTAGGGTCTCATCAGGCTTTAGCTTGGCGCCGCTAGGCCTGTGGAGCTGGGTGATTTTATGATCTTGTAAGCTCAGATCCTTCTCTTCCCGAATCTTTAGTGTAGAAATCATTCTAAACATTGCTAAACCATCCTCATATCGAGCATGAAGACATGCTAATACCACTGAGAAATAATTCAACAATCTCCAAAAATTCCACATAACAGATTCAACCTTTTCCTTTACATTTGAATATATCAGAAGTAGAATAAATTGCACCATCCAATACCTGCTTATCACATTGGTCCTGTACACTATCAAAGCATCCCCAGAATGAGCATGTGACCATGATAATACCACTGGAAAGTACCTTAATAGCATACAGAATGAGACATTCAAGAACATATGCAGGTATGTGCAGATTCCAATCCTGTGAAGCCATCAGTCTGGGGCTCTTCTCTTTGCTATTCTAACCCTAAGGTTACGAGTTTGAGACTTTTCTAAATTAATCAACCTCCTCCCTGTACTAGGTAGTTAAGAGAATGAGTGAAACTCAGTTGTACCTGTAAAAGAAAACACAATGTTAGCTATAAACTCCGCCACTAAGTTGCCTTCTCTGAACACATGTTGAAAGATCACATTGAAGTTGCCCTGCATCTCTATAATTTTCTTCACATCATTTGCAGTTACCCAAGGAGGATCCCATTCCCCTTCTATAACTTTCTTCATCACTAATGAATCAGTCTCTAATATGAGAGGGTGAAGATCATGCTCCACACAGTATTCCAATCCTTGAAGAATAACCTTAACTTTAGCCACCACATTAGTTGTCACCCCCAGGTCTACTGCCCTTGCATACACCACCTCACCTTCATCATTCCTCACAAAAAAGCCTAATGAGCTAGGACCAGGATTTTCTTTTGAGGCTCCATCAATATTGCATTTTGTACCAACCATGAAAAGGAAGCTGTCATGTTACTCTTGTAGTGATCAATATAGGTTTATATCCTTCAAAATATTGAATTATGTCTTGCCATAACAAAGGAATATTAGGCATCCAAGCATACCTCACACTTGGTAGTTGGATGCAATGTCCTATTGATCTCATGAATCACCCTATTTGTGGACACTGAACCCCCATATTTACCTGCATTTCTTCTCTTCCAAAGTTCCCAAGTGATGATAGCTGGTACTGCTTGAAACAATGGCTTTAACTTTGGACAATATTGAGCATACCACCAATGTCTTATAACCTGCTTCAATTGAATCAATGGCACAATAATTCCAGCAGCCCCCATGAACAAGTTCCATACTTTAGAGGCAGTAGGACTTGTGACAAATATATGCTAAATAGATTCCTCTTGGGGCTGTTGACAACACCAACACCTAGACATCACCATTTGCCCTTGCCTCCTCCACTTGTCATCAGTGGCTATTTTCTGCCTCCACAATCTCCACAAGAAGAAGGATATCTTGAATGGTAAGCCTTTAATCCACATTAACTTGAATTCCTGATTAGGATCAACCCTATGCCTTAATATTTTCCAAGCACTTCTAACACTGAACTTGCCTGAAGGAGTTGGAATCTAGTATGGCCTATCCCAGTATCCTTCACTGCCTTCATAATGCACATTTAGTCTTATATGTTCTGCAATTTCCTCATTGAAGGTTTGATCGAGCAGCTGATCATCCTATGTTTCACCTTGCCGCAATTCTGCCACATCTTGAAGATCTTCATTGATTGGAAAGTCTTCAGGTAATACGTGATAAAGTGCACCCAATACAGTACAATTTTCATGCCAAATATTAGTTGTTCCACTCTTCAATTCCCATAGGATTTCATGTTCTACTTCTTCCCTAACATTCGGCATTTGTCTCCAAACATGAGACCCCCTTCTAAACCGCACCACCGTTGGTATCTTCTTCTTGCAATACTTATTCCACATGAAATTAGGCCACAAAGATTTTTTGGTCCTAAACCTCCACCAAATTTTAGCAAACAATGCCCTCGTCACATAATGTAAGGACCTAAAACCTAGGACCCCTTCCTTTTTAGGAAGGCAAAGACTTTGCCATGAAGCCCAATTTCTGCTTCTCCCTTCTTCCTTTGTGCTCCAAAAGAACCTAGCAAAAATCTTATAAAGATTCTCCAGGATATCTTTTGATGGATGAAGGACTGATAACATGTGGACAATCATACTTTGCAACACACTAGAAATGAGTGTTGCTTTTCCTCCAAATGACAACAACTTTCCTTTCCATGAATGCAATTTAGCCTTTACTTTATTGATAAGATCCTCATAATATTCCTTCCTCCTTCTAGTGTAGAAAATAGGACACCCTAGATATGTGAAGGGTAATTTACCTCTTGCAAATCCTGTAATAGCTCCAACCGCCTGACACAATCCATTAGAAATATTTGAATACATGTAGTATGAACTCTTATCTTTGTTGATCATCTGGACTGATATCTTCTCATAGTTCCCCAAAACCGCCATAATCTTGCTCAAGGATGGAGGATGAGCAGAAGCAAAGATTATAATATCATCAACATATGACAAGTGATTTAACAGATCAGACCACTTAGGCATTCCGAATACCACAAATGACTTGTATTCAAATAGCTTATTCAAAGACCTGGAAAGTACCTCCGCTGACAGAATGAATAATGCTGGTGATAGAGGATCCCCTTGCATCACACCTCTTGTAGACTTAAAGAACCCCGAGGACTGCCCATTCACCAATACTGAGCACCATTTATTTGACACCAAGTTCCACACCATGTTGATGAAGTGCTCAGAAAATCCCATCTTCCTTAGTACATGCAATAAGTACTTCCATGAAACCCTATCATAGGCCTTAGCCATATCAAGCTTGATCACCACATTAGCCGGCTTTCCCCTTAACTGTTTAACCAAAGAATTGAATTCTTTGCCAAAGTTATTTTAGGAAGAACACGGGTTTTTGATAACCAGAGAATAAGCTAATAATTGCAAGTAAATTTGTAATTGGAAAGCAGTAAGATGCACAAAAAGTAAGTGTATTACAATAGTAGTTCGAATGTGTCCTTACAAGTTATATTTTACTCCCTTATATAGGGAATTTCTTAATATAACATTTTTCCTTTTCAGTAATTGAGCAATAATGACTAATAATGGCATTAATGTAACGTTACAATGATTAACCGTAACTGTTGCGTGAAGGTTGTGTAACGTTTTGCTCATTAATTGAAAATCTCTGAATCTGCCATTTATTTTGCCTGAATTCATCTTGCCCGCACCTCTTTATCTCCTTACTTAGGTTAAGATTCTTGTACCTGATTTTCCTGTGGGTATGCTATTCCGTGCCTCTTTGTCTCGTACCTCTCCATGAAGTTCCATCAAGTTGTCATGTTTTCACTGTTCCACGTAGATTGCTGAGTCATCACAGTTATTACACGTGTGAAGCTCTTTTTTACTAATACAGATAGTCCCCCCACTTACCATTTATTTATCGATTAATACTTGGTAAGTGAATACTCATTTATGGCGGGATTATTTTGCTGCCGCTTCACTCATAACATTGCATCCATCTCTGAATGCAGACGTCGCTTGTCACTTCTATTTAATGCCCGTGCCACGTGGTATTCCTGAATTGGTTCTGCAATTGTTCAACGCCATTTAGGGATTTTTGCGGCTGCATCAGTCACGAAGTGACAACTTCAATTATGACTTTCACATCACTATTTTTTCCATTTTTTGACGGTTGCCTTCGAGTATAAATACCTTTTTCCCTTTCTTTACTTTTACGAAAATCTTCTAACCTTCATTCTTTGTTTGAAAATTATTTGTCTTTGTAAATATGTCTTCTTCAAACCAGCAATCTAAGAGAGTTATCAATGTAGATGATCTTACTCCTTCCACTCCGACACGGAGTAGGAGAGATGGTAGGCTTAGGAGTTTAGGTTCTACTCCTACCATAGGTTCCTCTTCTTCTCATGTTACTCCCCCATATTCTTCTAGGTCTGCCATTTCTTTATCTTCTCCAAGGGCTAGGGCTTCTAGATCTTCATCAAAAGGTAAAGAACACAATGAACCTTTGCGTGAACCGAGGGTTGACGAGATAGTACCTGCGTAGTTTTCTTTTGCTAGGGATAATCAAGCCTTAAAAGAACAACTTTATTCAATGTCCTCTCTTGACGGTGCTGACGTGTACCCTACCTAGATAACTGAGGGTTTAATATCTCTCGTACGCAGGGACTGTTATTGGAAGCCTGATTTTCCTGTTGTTGTTCCCAATAGTAATCAAAGAATAAACTCTTACAAGACTAGGTATTCTTTTGTTTATACTTATCCTTTTACATTAGGATTCAAGCCACCCATCGACCCCGTTATTATCGAGTTTTGTCGATTTTTCCAGGTTTGTCTGGGACAAGTCGGTCCTCTAGTGTGGCGATGTCACGACCCGAAATCCCACTTTCGGGCCATGACTGCGTCTAACGTTAAACCCGCTAGACAAGCCAACGTTTGAACTAGATAAAACTCATTAACAACTAAAACGAACGAGATAACTAAGGCATCGATGATCAACAATATGAAGGTTAACAAATTACCAAAAGTAATATAGCAACTTCGAAATAAAACCCATATACAAATCCCAGAACTGGTGTCACATACTCACGAACTGTCTAAGAGATTACTAAAACAAAGGTCTGAAAATAAGTACATATGACTGTCTTTGAACTATAAGATAAGACAGAGCTGAAAGTGAAGGGTAGAAGATGACGCCAAGCCCCACGAACGTCTGTGGGTCTACCTCGATGTCTCCTGAATGAACTGATAAAATGCTGCGACTGTCAGTGACCACCGGGTCCGGCTGCGTAGTCTGCACAACATAAAGAAGTGCAGGCGTATCATCAGTACAACCGACCCCATGTACTGAGTAAGTGCCGAGCCTAACCTCGGTGAAGTAGTGACGAGGCTAGGANTGTACTGAGTAAGTGCCGAGCCTAACCTCGGTGAAGTAGTGACAATTGACCGACAACAAAATATGTACCTGCACAATTCTATACAATAACAGGAAAGATATTGGCGGAAATAAGCAAGTAAAACAGATACGGGGAGAACATGCAAGAGGTAAAAGGGGCAACAAAATGCTAGAACAGTAGAAAAGGGTAATAACTGAAGTGTAAAAATAATAAAAGCAGGAATTTAACGTCTCAGGACAGATAATGAACAGTAAAAGGCACGGCATGTCCCCTCGTGCATAATCTCACAGTCACTCGGCACAGAATGTTCCCTCGTGCATAAATAGTAACACTCGGCACAGAATGTCCCCTCGTGCGATAAATAATAAACGATCAACACGTAATGTCCCCTCGTGTGATAAATAATAAGCAATAAGCACGGCATATCCCCTCGTGCGATAAATAATAAACGATCAACACGGCATGTCCCCTCATATGATAAATAATAAGCAATCAGCACGACATATCCCCTCGTACGATAAATAATAAACGATCAACACGGCATGTCCCCTCGTGTGATAAATAATAAACAATAAGCACGGCATAACCCCTCGTGCGATAAATAATAAACGCTCAACACGGCATGTCCCCTCGTGTGATAAATAATAAACAATAAGCACGGCATAACCCCTCGTGCGATAAATAATATAAAAGCAACATTATAATGTGAAAATTAACAATAAGAAGCCTCAAGTGTACGGAAATACTCAATAAAATTCTATCGTCCCCGCAAGGGACTCAACTATAACCAACCTCGTATCAGAAATGCAATTTCGACAGTAAAAGCCTCCACTGAAAAAAATAACACAATAACTCCCCATATAATGGAACAACATCAAGGTATCACTTCTAAATCACCAATTACTCATAGTACATAGAATATTAAGAACACGGTATGATTCATCACAATTGACTCACGGGCATGCTTGACCGCAACATATAGGCACTTGTCACCCCGCCTATACGTTGGACATGAGTTACACATTGCAAATAAGACTCTATACCTAATCCCTCAAGCTAAGGTTAGGCCAAACACTTACCTCGGCTCCAAAAAATGCAAGTCAAGCCTCAATCACAGCCTTCCCTCTCGAATCCAACTCCGAATCGATAATATCTATACATAATGGATTTATTAATACGAATAAGTACTCAATAAACCAATTCCGAAGCCTAATTATACATTTTCTACTATTCTTCCAAAAATACTAAAATTTGACCCCGGGCCTGCTTGGTCCAAACACGAGGCTCGGACCAAAACCCGATCACCCATAACCCCACAAGTTAAAATATATGATTTGTTTTAAGATTTGACCCCAAATTGAGGTTGAATCACCCAAAATTCCCAAAAACCTAACTCTACCCAAAATCCCTAATTTCCACATTGATTTTAGGATTTTAGGCCTAGATTCTAGTGTTTGTTGAAAAAAGAGAGGAAGAAAACAGAGTTAAGTACACATACCTATGAAGCTATGGAGGTTGGAAAGCTTGAATTTCGTCTATGGGGGGTTTGGGGAAGAAGGGGGAAGTGAAAGATGGGAGTGATCCGTAATGGGTTTGTTTTGGACTTAAAAAAAATACCTGGGCAAAATACTCTATGCGTTCGCGTACACTGAGCCGCGTTCGCACAAGCTTATCTCCCCAGGCCTATGTGTTCGCGAGCCCAAAGCCGCGTTCGCACAAAGCAAAGTGGCTCCCCACCCCAGCTCCCTTAACATGCAGTGCGTTCGCACCGGACTAGCCGTTCGCATAGGCTTAAGCTCCCTGGCCTGTGCGTTCGCGAGCAAGTTTGTGCGTTCGCACAGAGTAATCACAGCCCTCTCCTCACGCGCGCTATGCGTTCGCATGGCTATCAATGCATTCGCATAGTGCAAATTGGAACCTGACCCTAGACCCCACTTTTACCCTGTGCGTTCGCACCCCCTTGAGTGCGTTCGCATAGGGTAATTTACCTGGACACCAGAAACCAGCAATTACACCAGAATTTTCAACCTTTTAGGACCCCGACACCTACCCGAAACTCACCCGAGCCCTCGGGGCTCAAAACCAAATACACACACGACTTCAATCATCCTACAGACTTATTCAAGTAATTAAACCACCAAAATAACATCAGAAATAATGAATTAATCTCCAAAATCCATAGAGTTTTCTCAAACTTCATGAACTATCAAATTTTCCATTTTTGATCCGAATCACGTCATTTCAAGTCCGTTTTACACAAAATTTCACTGATAACTCACCTAACATATAATAAACCCGTTCCGGGCTCCGAAACCATAATACGGGCATGGTAACACGGTTTTCACATAATTATTCA
This sequence comes from Nicotiana undulata, assembly GCA_005239495.1. Taxonomy (NCBI): domain Eukaryota; kingdom Viridiplantae; phylum Streptophyta; class Magnoliopsida; order Solanales; family Solanaceae; genus Nicotiana; species Nicotiana undulata. The sequence continues at coordinate 20,614 of ML289226.1, forward strand.
TTTTAAAAAAAAAAACCTTTATTATTTTCAGAAAACAATTTCCTTTAAAAATTCATTTCTCGAGCTTGGGACCTCGTAATTCGATTCCGGGCATACGCCCAAGTCCCATATTTTCCTACGGACCCTCCAGGACCGTCAAATCATGGGTTCGGGTTCGTTTACCAAAAATATTGACCAAAGTCAACCTTATTCATTTAATTATCATAAATTCCATTTTTTCCATCAAATTTCAACATAAAGACTTCCTGGCTACACACCCCGGCTGCGCACGCATATCGAGGTGAGATTAACGGAGGCTTTCTGGGCCCTGGAAAATAGATTTAGCTAGAACTACTTAGGATGACCTTTTGGGTCATCACAATCTCCACCTCTAAAACAAATGTTCGTCCTCGAACGAACATAGAAAAGTACCTGAGTCTGAGAAAAGATGGGGATAACGACTCCTCATATCAGACTCGGACTCCCAAGTAGCTGCCTCGGCAGGCTGACCTCTACACTGAATACGGACCGAGGGATAACTCTTCGACCTCAACTGGCGAACCTGCCTATCTAATATAGCTACCGGCTCCTCCTCATAAGTCAGATCCTTGTCCAACTGGACACTGCTGAAGTCAAGAACATGAGAAGGATCTGCAATGTACCTCCGGAGCATAGATACATGTAACACTGGATGCACTGCTGATAAATGCGGTGGCAAGGCAAGTCTGTAGGCCACCTCTCCTACCTTATCCAAAATCTCAAATGGACCAATATACCTAGGGCTCAACTTGCCCTTCTTTCCGAATCTCATCACGCCCTTCATAGGCGACACTCGAAGGAATACCTGGTCTCCTACCATGAAAGCCAAATCTCGAACTCTACGATCTGCATAACTCTTTTGTCTGGACTGAGCTGTACGAAGTCTATCCTCAATAATTTTCACATTATCCAAGGCATCCTGGACTAACTTAGAACCCAATAGCCTAGCCTCTCTGGGCTCAAACCATCCGACTGGAGACCGACATCGCCTACCATACAACGCCTCATACGGAGCAATCTGAATGCTCGACTGGTAACTCTTGTTGTAGGCAAACTCTGCTAAAGGCAAGAACTGATCCCATGAACCACCAAAGTCAATGACACAAGCTCGCAACATATCCTCCAAAGTCTAAATAGTACGCTCGGACTGTCCGTCCATCTGAGGATTAGATGCTGTGCTCAACTCAATCTGTTTGCCCAACTCTCGCTGAAATACTCTCTAGAAATGGAAGGTAAACTGAGTACCTCGGTCTGATATGATAGATAAGGGCACACCGTGCAATCTGACAATCTCCTTCATATAGATCCGAGGTAACTTCTCTGCCGAAGATGAAACCGCCACAGGAATGAAATGTGCTGACTTGGTCAGCCTATCTACAACAGCCCATACTGCATCAACCATCCTCGGAGTCCGTGGGATTCCAACTACAAATTCCATCGTGATACGCTCCCACTTCCACTCGAGAGGCTGAATCTGCTGCATCAAACCACCGGGTCTCTGGTGCTCATACTTAACCTGCTGATAATTCAAGCACCGAGCTACATAATCCACAATATCCTTCTTCATTCTACGCCACCAATAATGTTGCCGCAAGTCCTGGTACATCTTCGCGGTGACCAGATGAATGGAGTACCGGGAACTATGGGCCTCCTGCAATATTAACTCACGAATGTCGTCCACATCAGAACACATCTACGTACCTGCAATCTCAAAACTCCCTCAGCATCAACTGTGACCTGCTTGGCATGTCCGTGCCGAACCGCATCTCTAAGAGCACACAAATGACGATCATCATACTGCCTGGTGTGAATACGATCATACAATGAAGAACGAGCGACGGTATGGGCAAACACCCTGCCAGTCTCAGAAACCTCTAATCTCACAAATCGATTGGCTAACGACTGAACATCCAAAGCCAAAGGTCGCTCTCCAGCTGATAAATAGGCCAAGCTACCCATACTGACTGACTTCCTGCTCAAAGCATCGGCCACCACATTGGCCTTTCCCGGGTGATAGAGAATAGTAATATCATAATCCTTCAGCAACTCTAACCACCTCCTCTGTCTCATGTTCAACTCCTTTTGCTCAAACAAGTATTGCAAACTCTTGTGATCAGTGAATACCTCACACGGTACCTCATACAAATAGTGCCTCCAAATCTTCAAGGCATGAACAATAGCTGCAAGTTCTAAATCAGGGACTGGATAGTTCTTCTCATGAATCGTCAACTGATGTGAAACATAGGCTATACCCTTCCCATCCTGCATCAACACTGCACCAAGCCCAACCCGCGAAGCATCATAATACACGGTATAAGAACCTGAACCTGTGGGCAATACCAACACTAGCACTGTGGTCAATGCTATCTTGAGCTTCTGAAAGCTCGCCTCACACTCCTCAGACCATCTGAACTGAACACTCTTCTGCGTCAACTTGGTCATAGGGGCTGTTATAGATGAAAACCCCTCCACGAACCGACGATAATAGCCTGCTAGGCCTAAGAAGCTCTAAATCTCTATGGCTGAAGTGGGCTTAGGACAATCTCTAATTGCTAAAACTTTCTTCGGATCCACCTGAATGCCCTCTGCCGATACAACGTGGCCCAAGAATGCCACATAACTCAACCAGAACTCACACTTATAAAGCTTGGCATACAACTGCCTATCCCTCAGAGTCTGGAGGACAACTTTAAGGTGTTGCTCATGCTCCTCTCGGCTGCGAGAGCATATCAAAATATCATCAATGAAAACAATAACGAACGAGTCCAAATAAGGCCTAAATACTCGATTCATCAACTCCATGAATGCAGCGGGGGCATTAGTCAACCAAAAACATCACCAAAACTCATAGTGCTCATACGAGTGCGAAAAGATATCTTAGGGACATCAGAATCCTAAATCCTCAGCTGATGATAACCAGATCTCAAGTTAATCTTGGCGAACACCGTAGCACCCTGAAGTTGATCAAATAAATCGACAATCCTCGGCACTTGACACTTATTCTTAATAGTAACCTTGTTCAGCTGCCGGTAGCCAATTCACATCTTCCTTGAGCCATCTTACTTCTTAACAAACAACTCTGGAGCACCCCAAGGAGAAACACTAGGCCATAACGAAGTCTTTTCCCAACAAATCTTGTAACTGCTCCTCCAATACTTTCACAATGCTGATATCGGGATACGATGCCTGAAAACCTCATAATTACCCAAAATAACGTGCCTCATATAACGCCACCCGGGGCGGGCACCTACCTTGTAAGTTAAGGCTCCATAATTCTAGCACGAATTTAGCAAATTACACACAGATGGTTAATTAGTTTATTTATTTATTTATTAATTAATATTATTATTACTACTCCTATTTTACACATAAGTCTTTTAACAAGCATGACTTCCTACCAGTATTATAGTAAAAGATACAAGCTTAATTCACAAGGGAGAATTTAATCACTAGATTTTCCATCACAAGGGTTTCATCTTTACATAACTTCCACCGCGGCTCGAGGCCCGGTCTAACTATACCCAATCATGTTAACACGCGAGGATCTCGTCCTCAATCCTGAATCACAAGTAATATGCATATCGGGCCCCTCGAAACATTCCATTTCCTTCATTTAAATATTTCTGTTAAGCAAAATTTCAACACGTCATGGTGAACACAGTTATTCCCATAGGATTTCTCAATACAAGTATTCACATAAGTAGATTTTTAGAGTTATGAAGCTCACCCGAGAGTAGAGCATATTAGAAAATTTTTATTAGATGAGCATAATCGAATTAAGTTCAGAAAATCGCCACTTTATAGTAATTAGAGACTGTTCTTTTAATGAAACCATTCAATGTAACGACCTCATCCATACCATAGAAAATATAACAACAGACTAGGTCTCCACCTCTAAGAAGTTAACATCCACTTCCGACCTTTCGGCTCCTTCTTCACTAAGTGGCCATGTAGTTGAGTTGTAGCTGCAATGGGGCACGTAGCCTGAGTGCTCTGATGAAATATGACTCTCCCAAGCCTAGGGCAATTTCTACCACTAGAAGACACAAAGAATCATCCTGCCCTGAGTCGTCCAAAATTTACAATCACTTTTGAATCCTTTAATGAGTTTGCGGACTCGTCCTCTGGCTATGCGAACCAACGTAGGAGTGTGACGAGTTAACTTATCGAACCTGATGGCATATTCCGATACCGTCTTATGACTCGACATAGCCGTAACTTCCATGCCGAGTAGACTTTTGTAGACTTCAAGTTGTTTGAATAAATCCTCTGTTACTGAGGTATAAGGTTACTAAGGAGGTAGACGTACCGAAATTCCCAGCTTTATCTCTTGCAAAAATCCCCGGCCTTATACATTCCAAACCAAAACCGATATGACACGTGGCCTCTCAATCTATTCCTTGACAGTGGGCCTCCCCACGTGGCACAAGTCATAAGTCACAATACCTGATAATCCACGATGTTAAACTCCACAGCTCATATAAATCAGCCCTGTTGCTTTACACTTATTCCCATGGTGTGCAATACCTCATAGAGGCGGTCAAGAAAATACTGTGGGTCTTCAAAAGATATACAACTGAAATGGAGTGGAACTTGTTTGGTAACTTGTCCAACCTCAATAAATGGACTAGTGCATCCTGCAACCATGGAGTAGCTATAAATCCTTCCGGAATCTGATCTAGTCCACATATACTGACTGAGCTAGAACCTCCGCATCTAGATCCATTTGAGACTGTACAATAAGTGCTGATGGTTGAGCTTTAGACTGCGCTCTGCTTCTGTCTCTTCCCTCGATCATAGCTGTCATTGGGGCTTCATCTCTTTTCCGGTGGTAGACGCTTCGCATGTTGTCGAGATTAGTGAGAGGACAAGTGTAGGCAAGTCGAATCATCACTGATAGAATAAATTCGCACGATGGAGATGAAGAAATGTGGAGTTATTCCTAACTTTGCAGCCTCTGAGGGATAAATACAGACGTCTCCGTACCGATCCCTCAAACTCTACCAAGTTTGTCCGTGAGTTGTGAGACCTAAGCAACCTAGAGCTCTGATACCAACTTGTCACGACCCGAAATCCCACTTTCGGACCATGACTGCGTCTAACGTTGAACCCGCTAGACAAGCCAACGTTTAAACTAGATAAAACTCATTAACAACTAAAACGAACGAGATAACTAAGGCATCGATGATAAAAAATATGAAGGTTAACAAATTACCAAAAGTAATATAGCAACTTCGAAATAAAACCCATATACAAATCCCAGAACTGGTGTCACATACTCACGAACTGTCTAAGAGATTACTAAAACAAAGGTCTGAAAATAAGTACATATGACTGTCTTTGAACTATAAGATAAGACAGAGCTGAAAGTGAAGGGTAGAAGGTGACGCCAAGGCCCACGAACGTCTGTGGGTCTACCTTGATGTCTCCTGAATGAACTGATAAAATGCTCCGACTGTCAGTGACCACCGGGTCCGGCTACGTAGTCTGCACAACATAAAGAAGTGCAGGCGTAGCATCAGTACAACCGACCCCATGTACTGAGTAAGTGCCAAGCCTAACCTCGGTGAAGTAGTGACGATTAACCGACAACAACATATGTACCTGCACAATTCTATACAATAACAGGAAAGATATCGGCGGAAATAAGCAAGTAAAACAGATACGGGGAGAACATGCAAGGGGTAAAAGAGGAAACAAAATGCTAGAACAGTAGAACAAGGTAATAACTGAAGTGTAAAAATAATAAAAGCAGGAATTTAACGTTCAGGACAGATAATGAACAGTAAAAGGCACGGCATGTCTCCTCGTTCATAATCTCACAGTCACTCGGCACAGAATGTCCCCTCGTACATAAATAGTAACACTCGGCACAGAATGTCCCCTCGTGCAATAAATAATCAACGATCAACACGGCATGTCCCCTCGTATGATAAATAACAAGCAATCAGCACGGCATGTCCCCTCGTGCGATAAATAATAAACGATCAACACGGCATGTCCCCTCTTGTGATATATAATAAGCAATCAGCACGACATGTCCCCTCGTGCAATAAATAATAAATGATCAACACGGCATGTTCCCTCGTGTGATAAATAATAAATAATAAGCACGGCATGACCCCTCGTGTGATAAATAATATAAAACCAACATTATAATGTGAAAATCAACAATAAGAAGCCTCAAGTGTATGGAAATACTCAATAAAACTCTATCGTCCCGGCAAAGGACTCAGCTATAACCAACCTCGTATCAGAAATGCAATTTCGACAGTAAAAGCCTCCACTGAAACAAATAACACAATAACTCCCCATATCATGGAACAACATCAAGGTATCACTTCTAAATCATCAATTACTCATAGTACATAGAATATTAAGAACACGGTATGATTCATCACAATTGACTCACGGGCATGCTTGACCGCAACATATAGGCACTCGTCACCCCGACTATACGTTGGACATGAGTTACACATAGCAAATAAGACTCTATACCTAATTCCTCAATCTAAGGTTAGGCCAAACACTTACCTCAGCTCCAAAAAATGCAAGTCACGCCTCAATCACAACCTTCCCTCTCGAATCCAACTCCGAATCGATAATATCTAGACATAATGGATTTATTAATATGAATAAGTACTCAATAAACCAATTCCGAAGCCTAATTATACATTTTCTACTATTCTTCCAAAAATACTAAAATTCGACCCCGGGCCCGCTTGGTCCAAACACGAGGCTCGGATCAAAACCCGATCACCCATAACCCCACGAGTTAAAATATATGATTTGTTTTAAGATTCGACCCCAAATTGAGGTTGAATCACACAAAAGTCCCAAAAACCTAACTCTACCCAAAATCCCTAATTTCTACATTGATTTTAGGATTTTAGGCCTAGATTCTAGTGTTTGTTGAAGAAAAATGGAAGAAAACGGAGTTAAGTACACATACCTATGAAGCTATGGAGGTTGGAAAGCTTGCATTTCGTCTATGGGGGGTTTTGGGAAGAAGGGGGAAGTGAAAGATGGGAGTAATCCGTAATGGGTCTGTTTTGGACTTAAAATAAATACCTGGGCAAAATACTCTATGCGTTCGCGTGCACTGAGCCGCGTTCGCTCAAGATTATCTCCCCAGGCCTATGCGTTCGCGAGCATAGCCGCGTCCGCACAGAGAAAAGTGGCTCCCCACCCCAGCTCTCTTAACATGCAGTGCGTTCGCACCGGACTAGCCGCGTTCGCATAGGCTTAAGCTCCCTGGCCTGTGCGTTCGCGAGCAAGTCTGTGCGTTCGCACAGAGTAATCACAGCCCCCTCCTCACGTGCGCTATGCGTTCGCATGGCTATTAATGCATTCGCATAGTGCAAATTGGACCCTGACCCCAGACCCCACTTTTACCCTGTGCGTTCGCACCCCCTTGAGTGCGTTCGCATAGGGTAATTTACCTGGACACCAAAAACCAGCAATTACACCAGAATTTTCAACCTTTTAGGACCCCGACACCTACCCGAAACTCACCCGAGCCCTCGGGGCTCAAAACCAAATACACACACGACTTCAAAATCATCCTACAGACTTATTCAAGTAATTAAACCACCAAAATAACATCAGAAATAATGAATTAATCTCCAAAATCCATAGAGTTTTCTCAAACTTCATGAACTATCAAATTTTCCATTTTTTGATCCGAATCACGTCATTTCAAGTCCATTTTACACAAATTTCACAGATAACTCACCTAACATATAATAAACCTGTTCCGGGCTCCGAAACCATAATACGGGCCCAGTAACACAGTTTCACATAATTATTCATTTTAAAAAAAAAAACCTTTATTATTTTCAGAAAACAATTTCCTTTAAAAATTCATTTCTCGGGCTGGGACCTCGGAATTCGATTCCGGGCATACGCCCAAGTCCCATATTTTCATACGGACCCTCCGGGACTGTCAAATCACGGATTTGGGTCCGTTTACCAAAAATGTTGACCAAAGTCAACTTTATTAATTTAATTATCATAAATTCCATTTTTTCCATCAAATTTCAACATAAAGACTTCCCGGCTACACGCCCGGGCTGCGCACGCATATCGAGGTGAGATTAACGGAAGCTTTTGGGGCCTCGGAACACAGATTTAGCTAGAACTACTTAGGATGACCTTTTGGGTCATCACAGGCGAGTTGTCGCGTTCCTCAGATATTTGGCCAATCTAGCTTCATTCCCCTTTACGTTTCATCATCTTATTCACCTTTATTCTCCAATGATGTTCTGCCAGGGAGTGTTTACTCTTGCGGCTAGGAGTAAAAGGGTGTTAGTGATTCCTGATGATGATAAAGACCGAGGGTGGTACCTCCGGTATGTTACTGTTCCTACTGCTGGTTTAGTAGGTGAAGAAAATATCCCCTTCCCTGAGAAGTGGAATCTTGCATGTGAGTACAGTTTTTCCCACATTCCTTTCCTTTTGTTTTTGATACTTTATCAGTACCATAACTATTTTGTTTCTTCGCAGCAATCATAGGAACCGTTGAGAGTGTCTCTGGTTTTCGCGATTGAGTAGAAAAACTCTTGTTGATTGCTCCGTTAGAACATCATTCATTGAAATACCTCTCTGGGAGGTTTTCTTGGAAAGTTAAGACTCACAGTAAGTGATGTTTTATGCTTTTACTTCTTCCCTCTTTTGAACTTTATTTGATCCCTTTCATTTGGTAGGGTTTCCTGCTCCTGGAGTTTCTGCTGCAACTGTCTCTGTTCCAAAGTTGTCCCTGGCAAAGGCCCAGGAGATCATTTCTGGTTCCTCCTCTTCAAAAAGAAAAGCAAGTGGGTCAAGGACCTTAGAAAAGGAGGAGGAAGATGAGGGTTCGCTAGTCCACATGTCACGTAGGAGGAAGGTGGTCTTCGACGACGAGTCTGCACCTGTCGTTGACCCTCCCGTGCTTGAATCTGACCTGTCTGCCCCTGAGGATGCAACTTCTTCCCTTGTTCGTAAATCAGTTGATATCCTGTTCCGTGAAGGTTTTGGTACTATTGCTGAGGAAGTCCCCCTTGCTGTTTTCTCTCCTTCTGCTCTTAAAGAACTTCCCTCAATTACTCCTGTTGTAGTTTCTACTCCCATGGCTATTCTCGCTCCTGTAGTTGCTTCGTCTTTCGTGGCTTTTTCTGCCTTTCAGACTTTTCTGCCCGTGACTCCTTCATCTATCCCCGCTTCCGTGCCTTCTGTTGCAGAAGTAGGGTCTTCCAGCCGGGGGGGGGGGGGG
>ML289227.1:0-14210 GCA_005239495.1 Nicotiana undulata
CTATGCCCGCAATCCCTGTATGAATGAGGGAAAGGCTCAGGTCTATGCCCGCAATCCTTGTATGCAATGCAGAATGAGGGAAAGGCTCAGGTCTATGCCCGCAATCCCTGTATGCAATGCAAAATGAGGGAAAGGCTCAGGTCTATGCCCGCAATCCCTGTATGCAATGCAGAATGAGGGAAAGGCTCAGGTCTATGCCCGCAATCCCTGTATGCAATGCAGAATGAGAGAAAGACTCAGGTCTATGCCCGCAATCCCTGTATGCAATGCAGAATGAGGGAAAGGCTCAGGTCTATGCCCGCAATTCCTGTATTTATACGTAATAATAAGTAAATCTCCAAAATAACGTAGTTTTAAGTGCTTGAGGAAAAGACAGTTGGAAATCTCGAAGAAAGATCATTAAATCAGTTTCAAAGAATAGTAACGATTGGAAAATCAGTTAGAAATCAATTTACCATGATAAATCTTAAGTTATTATGCAATTTAAATGATAGCAGTAATAATAGAGTTGAAAAGGAAGCATTATGTAGAAAGAAATAAGGAACTTCAGTGAAAATATCCCGTGCACGCGCTCGTCACCTCACGTACACGGGGTTTTTATAGGAAAAACCAGTAAAAATGCCTAAGGGAGATTCCCCAACACATAGTTAGGCAAGCAACTTACCTCAACTGTGCAAATCAACCGCTAATCACTCTCTTGCCACGAGTATCCAACTCCGGGTGGCCCAAATCTATTCAATTCGATGGGATAACGTAAATATAAATTCAAGAAATCGAAATAACTAATTAATTCAAAACTAATACGCGAAATTAGAAAGTTTGACTAAAACGCCCCTCCGGCTCACGTCTCGGAATCGGGAAAAATTTATATTTTCTGAACCCTTGTTTGCTCCCGAGTCTAACCATATGAAAATCTCTCAAATCGGAGGTCAATTACCCAATCGAAACCCCAAAATTAGGTCTATGAAGTTTCTTCCATTTTCCCCAAATTTTAACTCAAAATCCTCAATTTAAGGGTGGGATTTAAGATTAGGAACGCGGAAATTAACCTATGGTGGTAGAAAATCACTTACCTCGATTACCCACGTGAAAATCCTCTCAAAGATCGCCTCTCTCGAGCTCCCACAACTCAAAAATGGTGAAATAACAAAACCCTTGGATTCTTAGAATATGAATAGGGATTTCCGCACCTGCGGTCCCTTTAACCGCACCTACGGTAACGCACCCGCGGAAATATCATCGCAGGTGCGGGATTTCATTAAAACCCCTGGGATCGCACTTGCGGCTGGCTGGTCGCTGGTGCGACTCCGCGCCTGCGGAAATCCAATCGCAGGTGCGGGATTCACTTAGGCTGGGCAGGGGTCGCGCCTGCGGGTCTTTTGTTGCTGGTGCGGCTCCGCACCTGCGGAAGCTCCTTCGCACTTGCAGACCCTAGGAATACTCCTCACCCTTCGCACCTGCGGCTAGGGGGTCTCTCCTGCGAGCTCGCACCTGCGGAGATTCCATCGCAGGTGCGGAACACCAGAAGAGGATCTGGTCCAGCTGCTTGCAAAGTCCCAAAACTCCACGTTAAACATCTGAATCGACTCTGAGGCCCCCGGGACCTCAATCAAAACCACCAACTGACCCCAATACCTCATTCCAACTTAGTCGAGTCTTAAAAACACGTCCCATAACATCAAAATATCAAAAAATGCATAGATTCAAGCCTAGGAACTTAGGAGTTTTCAAGAATTCACTTCCGATGCCGAACCACATCTAAACCCGTCCGAATGACCTCAAATTTTGCACACAGGTCATAAATGACATTCCGGACCTGCTGTCGCTTTCAAAATTCCATTCCGAGTCCGGTATCAAAATCTCACCTATCGGCCGAAATCGCCGAAAATCTAACTTTCGCCAATTCAAGCCTAAATCTACTTCTGGCCTCAAAAACACATTCCGAACAGGCTCCCAACCCCGAAATCACTTAATGGAGCTGAGGGAGTCGATGGATTTCCATTCCGGATCCGTCTTCATACAGCTCCCGCTCCGGCCCAATTTTTAAGGTCAAAGCTCACCTTAAAGGACTATATATCCAAAAACTCTCCAATTTTCATCACTCAACGCTCCGACTCGTTCCATTAACCTAATAAAACAAGGGAGGAACAATTATCAGGGGATCGGGGTGCTAACTCTCCAAAACGACCGGCCAGGTCGTTACACATGTGATTAACTTACCATAACCTAGTAAAGGGAAGTAAGTTAGAGTAATCTTTCACTAAAAAGGGTTTATTAATCTAAGGGATCACATAGTGTTTGATAAAATGCCCAAATGAGTTCATGATTCCTAATTCTATGTTTAAACATGTCATCTTGTAAATTAGATGGAAGGCGATAGAAGGTTCGGTGGTTTGAGAATAGATATTAAAGGGAAATTCCGACTCGAGGTATGTATGGCTAACTTTAATCTTTGAAGAGTCACCTTGTTGGTGTCCGAGTATTTGGTATGAGTTTCTTGCTTGAGCATATGTGAATTGATTGTTCTAATGTGTTGAGACGTAAGATTCTATTCTCTGATTGTCCTAGTTGATTGACATGCCACCATGCTATATGAGATTGTGAAAATGATGATTCCTTGTGCTTACTCTTTCATGTGCAAAGCTCGTTAACTATTGAATACCTCGGTATGAAAGGATGTACTTCCAAACGAAAGAAATGATAACGAATCCAATTGTTGAATGTATCTAAGTGCTAAATGTTGTGATGTAAATAATGGAAAGGAAACGTGGATAAAATAATTGAGCTATATGTTGATGGCATACCGTATATGACTCACTGTTTGATAAAGATTTATGTGGCCTGGATTTCATATGGTTATTTGGTTGTTACGAATGAATATCCTTGATGATGAGAATCTTTGTGATTGTATTGTTGGTTGATGTTGCTATTAAATACATTGTTGAACGTATCAAAGTGCAAAAGGTTGTGTAGCAAATGATAAAAGTAAATATGGACTGATTTTATTGAGTTAAATGATGGTGGCAACACCATATATGAATTACTGATTGGTAAGGATCATTGTGCCTTGATTTCACATAGTTATTGGTTGATATGAACTTATGTTCTTCATGATGAAGATCCTTGTGATTTAATTATTGGTGGTTGTTGCTGTGAAATGTGATTGTACAGTGGGATCGGGTTGCGCGCCGCAACACGAAGTAATAAGGTTGGAGAGGTAATAAGGGTGAAATGTGATTGTACGGTGGAATCGGGTTGCGCGCCGCAACACGAAGTAATAAGGGTAGAGAGGCAATAAGGGTGAGATGTGACTGTACGGTGGGATCGGATTGCGCGCCGCAACAGATGAAAAATTGAAATGAGTAAATGTGAAACCTTCATTGTGATTTTCTGTATTTCTGTGTGGTATTTGTTTTGTTTCCCTTACTGTCTTCTATTTGTGTGTTGTTTGATTCTACTTAGAATGAAGCTTGTTCATACATACTAGTACTATTCAATGGTACTAACGTCCCTTTTGCTGGGGGCGCTACATCATTTACATGGATGTAGGTGGTTCTATTGCAGGTAGTTCCGACCGCCGATAATGGTGCCTCCTCTTCATCCTTTCAGCAGTTCTGGTGAGCCCCATTTCCTCTCGGGGCCGTGTGTAGTCTATATCATCTTCTTTATTATATGTTGTGTCTTTAAAGGTATAGTCGGGGCCTTGTCGCCGGAAAATCTATGTAAACTTCTAGTATTCTTAGAGGCTCCGTAGACACTATGTGGGTTATATATATATATTTTGGGTAGTAGTTGTATTTACTCGTAATTGTGGACTGAATCGGAAATGTTGCATGTAGCTTGTATTTTGTGGGATTATCAAATGCTAAAATGTTAAAAGGAGAAATGAACTTAAGTTGTAAGTCCATGCTTTGATTTAATTTTCTATTCAATATGGAATATTGTATATCATAAACACGGGGTAACGCGTTGGGCAGGAAAGGCAATCCAGGTTTGCTTGACCGGGATAATCCGGTTAGGTGTCGGTCTCGTCCCACAGTTTTGGGGAGTGACAAACTTGGTATCAGAGCCTAAGGTTTTAAAGTGTCCTAGGATGTCTCGGAGCCGTGAATAGTAGAGCCCTTCTTATCGGTGTGTTGTCGACCACATCTATAATTAGGGGACTACATGGACATTTAGGAATTTCACCCATTTTTGATACTCCAAGCGTACGATAGAGATCAAGTTAGGGAGTTAGTTTTCTCTCCAAACCTTACTCTCAAACTGAGTAATCGTGATACCATAATTCCTGTGTTTGAAGCCATGAGGAGGGATTGATCCCACCATTGAGTCCAAAGGGATTTCCCAAGGGCTTGTTAGGAGAATGTATTGAGTTGTGGAGGGGTTGGTAGACCCTATCGCTAAGAGGGGAGTGCCCTTGTCCCTATTGATGTCACCGCACCACCAAATCCTATAGTATGTCGGTATGGTACCAACGTACGTTAGGGGTGTGGAGTCGAGGGGCATCGATTCAGCTATTGCCCTATCAACCTAAAGTCACCAAGTAAGTCACTCCTTAGCACAACCAACATATTCTTGTTGTATATGTACATCCATATTGAAGAATTTTTATGGGCGTGGTCTTAATAAATGTTGAGTCACAAAACATTGCATGCACCAACTCTTTGAACGAGATCCAATATTTCGTGAATCCACCCCACCACAAATTTTCTTATATGCAATCTCTTAAGACATCGAGCTCTATAAGCATGTCCTTGAATTGAGTTGTAGCTATAGAATTACCATTTCCAACACGCCTTTCTAAGCCCTAACAAGAGACTATACCCGAAGAATTTCTTCCCGAATGAATGGATGGACAATTCTAATATTTTTGCACAAAATAAAAGGATATTTTCTCTCGACCAATTATTCTTCTCTATTCGAAATCCTAGGCCATTTTTCTTCAAGTTTTTGCATCATCTGAATGTTGACATAGTGTCATAGTGAAGATCTTGCCTTGTTTTATCATCATCTCTAGTATGGTAGTGCCCTCGCTCTATCTTTGTTGAGGCTTTCATTTTGGCCTAGTGGTCGGAATCGGCAAGATTTTTGTTTGTTTGGCGAAAATCTCCCTCTTCTCCGACATTATTTTCTGGATTTGGTCTGCCCAATTACCTTTAACATTATAGAATCTCCATCGAAGCTAGGGTCCGTCGAGCCTCCACGTAGCTGGATCATGCTACTTATTCTTGTTGCCCATCTTATTCTTGAAGGTTGTTCTTCTTCTGGTTGTAAGGAAGACGAGCATTTTTGCTCCTCTGTTGGTTTACATAATACTTGTTTGAGTGTTGCTATATGTTAATTTCTCTATGTTGCTACGAATCCAACTGATTTTGATGTTTGTAGTGGCTCCACTAATCCATGAAGCTATTGAGTTTACTCCTAAAACCTCAACTTCCCTTTTTGTTAGCTCATCTGACATACCCGGCCTTCCCCTAGTTGATGACCCATTTCTCAGTTCAAAATTTGCGGGCTGAAGGAAGAGCATAACTGTGTCCCTGGAATCTAGAAATACAATTTCTTTTATCAATAGTAATCCACCCAAATTCTTTACCAATTCCGCTGAATCCAGGAAATGGGATAGATGTAACAATACCTTTATTTTCTGGTTAACTAGTTTTCGGTCCTCTAATATTACCGGGGTTTTCAGTATTCTGACATAACTAAACAAGGATATGGGATTATAGCACTACAACAAAAATGGGCTTTAGTGGCACTAAAAATGCCTTTAGCGGCAATAACAATAGCCATTATATCCTTTACCGGCCAATGGTAGTTAGCCGGCAATGCGGGGGTCGGCAAAGCCTTTGACGACCATTCTCACAAAAGCTGGTAAAGATTATAATTTATTGCCGCTAAAGATCATTTGTTTTACCAGCAATTATTTGCGGCAATTATATTGGCTCGTAAATCCAATCCATAACAAACTAATTATGATCTTCTAGTGCCCATTTTTATAGCTGATTTTAAATAAATTGCCGCTAAAAGTCAAAAGTTTTAACGGTAATTTTTTGTGGAAATTAGAATGACTATTGTATATTTCCCGTAGATATCTCATTCTGACCTTTTAGAGTCTATTTTAATTAAAATAAATTCAACTAAATATCGCTATTAGTAAAAGAGTGTCTCTTGATTGCAGTGAAGGTAGACAAATGCCGGAAAACATATTACTATTAATTTATAGAATCAAATATATCTCATTGAATCTAAACAATCCAAAGTAAGTAGTAACACAGAATATAATGTCACAACTTTAAAGATAAACTTATATTGATTGAACTGGTATAACTAATCCTATCAAATAACATCTTCAAAAAGTTTCGGCAACTCTTCATCATACTGAAATCTTCCACATGCGAAATGTTTGAACAAATGACCTAAAACAAATAAAATAAATGTGTCATCAGATGCAATGTAATGTATAAAACATCGTGGGTCTACATATCTAAATATATTTTGAATTCTCAAAACGATGTGAAAAATGAGGTTGCAAGCGAACTAGGATACTAAATTCATCATGGTTGAAGATATTAAAGTATAGTTTCTAATAAGACAAACCGTTCTTAAGTTGAAGCTAGCTACATCAAGTTACAATATTGGAATACAACCAAAATATTTTGTCGAAGAAAGAACAATAGATGACCAAAGGAAGACAAAAGAGTTCGCTAATGTGGCAAATGAAACTTGTAGTATTAGAATACAACTTAGATATAACATTGCGGAAATAAATAAAGAGCTAACATCTGACAAGAATTCAAGATGCTACCATTATATAAACAATACTTGTCTGCCGTAGGTATACATGTTCTGTTGGTTATATAATTTTGAAGTGAACAGTCTGAGTATTGTTAATTTCATCTTTCTGATATAATTTGTATAGTTCCATGCTACAAGTATGGGAAATGGGTGCATTAACATGAGGAAGAAAATGATGAATTTGCAAATTAGCTTATAAGAAAATCATTTCAATGGATACAGGGAAGGACAACTTTAGTTGGAAGTTTAAAAGATTATACCACAGCAAAGGCAAGTTACTGATGTTAATCCCTCGGAAACTTGCAGTACCACAATAAAAAGATCATTTTATTCAGTTAGACATGGAAGAGAGAGTTTTCGACTAAAACATCCTTATATTATGACCCAAACCTGAGCTACATCCTTTCATTATTATAGTAGACAAAAAACATCCCTTAACTAATTTGAAAGTTTCAACAATCACCCTTCTATTTTCTTTCTATTTTCTGTCTAGAAACTAACAGTATAAACTTGTCAAAGATACTTGTTTCTATTCATTAATACTTCAAAAAGTTGATTGTTTGTCAAGCAGCAAGCTACTAGTAGCAAAAAGAAGAAACCAACAGTAGTACAATTGAAAGAGAAATATGAAACCTTTAATAACTTTACTGATTTTACAAATTATAAACCCATAGAAGTTGAAGAATTAAATGCATAAGAAATCTTATAACTGCACACGTAGACTTCTCGTCCAGTGATCTATCATCCTTGCACTTCATACCAGTTAATATGTTGACTTCTACACATTTAGGCTCAATCTAGCTAGAGACTAATACAGTTAACTTGATGTAAGATATTACTCATGAATTAAATTTTTCACATGTTTGTTTTCTTCTAAATGGAACTCAAGCATAGCAATTGTCTTTGCGAGGAGCGTGTTCCAGTCATCTATTAGTAATTTAGGTTCACGAATCTATGATTATGTAGTCTGTACCTAAAATAATGAGTCATTTTTCAGTAACGATTGAGAAAGATGGCATGTAACTACAACACCATAACAACAATTGCAATTGTTTATATGAAAACACCCATTTTTTAGGAATTCGTGATCTTAAGGAGTTGCAAGCAAAATGTTAAGTCTGTTTATGGGAAAAAGCAAAATTATGACATAATCTCCCTTATTTTAAAGTTCCACCTAGCACTCTACAATACGAATAAACAACTCATGGGATACAACACCTCCATATTCACAAGGGAAATAACAAATATAAAAAATGGCACTATTGTTCTTCTTTAGATGAGATAATTTATTTTCAGATTTGTGAAGAACATAGGAAATGAGTGAACAAAATAACAATGTCAATTCATGAGAACTGTTAAAAGCTTTTTTTTATTGTAGTGCAGTATCCAATGTGTATCCTATAATACTCTCTTGATACTAACATTATAATTAAAGTTGGTTAATCAAAACATAAAGTAAAAAAGATTCAGCAACATGAAATTGTGTATAAAATCCTATCTATATCAAAACAAAAAGAAGACAAGAGAAGCTATGTTTATGCGAGACAAGTGCAAATGGGATATCATAATTCAGTGTGGTAGGAAAGGTACCAGTTTACCAGCAATTATCATCATAGCCACATCCGTAAAATGATTAGTAATTGCAAGAGCCACTGAAATGTGTGTGCGATATAGAGGATTCTGAACAAGAAGAGGCAAATATGCTAGATCTAGACACTACTGAACCGGAATAGATTGCTCAGGATGAATGTTTGGGTAACAAGGCCGAGGAGGGTGATTTGGCTCATATGAGTGAGGATCTTGAAGAGAGGGTCAACTATGGAAGTGACTGGGGGGGGGGCGTACTTGTTCTGTAAACAAATGACTTCAAACAAGAATCTGATTTGCATGTAGTTTATAAGCTAGTATATTCTTTTTTTATATGTGGCACGACAAGTAGCTATGTATTTGTTTCTATAGATTTAGTTACAGTAGAAACTATATAAGTTGAAAGCTCTTGAAATTACCCATATCATTTTAAATGTTAAATACCTCTCAATTTCAAATTACGCTAACGTTTACCCGAGAAAAGAAGAAGCTGAATCTAAAACTCACTAACTATGTTAATGAGAGAAACTATAAAGAATAAAAAGAAAATCGATAATCTCATTCATAGGAGGGGAAGAACAAAAAAATGGCATTATCCAATTACTCAAGTTCTCCCCTTATTATGGTATATTGGTCAATAATCCAAGTGACTAAGGTAGGGCAACTTCTACGAAAACAGTTTGAGTAACCTTAATGAAACAACCAAATATATAACAATAAAGAAAAAGACGTAAGGTAGGCTTTAAAAAAATTAAATACTATATACAAAAGAGGAATGTCAGTAACAACACTCTCTTGTATAATTAAGAACTGTGTTTCTTATCTTACGACTGCTAATGTAGTACTTATTTCTTTATTCCTGAGATATTTTTAATTATTTGTCAATTTAGATAACTTCAATTCTTTAGTGATTAGAGAGCCACCTAGTATATTTGAAACTGGTAACATTGAGAGAATCACCTAGTATAGAATCTTGTAAAGCCCTTTCTATAGCTAATTCCATCTTGATAGGCATTAAAAATTAGTTTCATTTTACATGGTCGAAGTTACTAAGAGTAAATTATGACAACATTGTTGCGGTGACTCGCACAACCTAAAAATAAATGTTTTACTATAACAACAACAACAACAACAACAATAACCCAGTATAATTCCATAAGTGGGGTCTGAGGATGGTAGTGTGTACGCAGACCTTACACCTACCCTAGGGTAGAGAGGTTGTTTCCAATAGACCCTCGGCATCCTTACCTCCAAGAACTACCCACCTTGCTTGATGTACTAAAAGGATGAAATTAAACTTTGAACCAAATAATAATTTTTTTTGTTGTGAAAAGTCAATTGTTCATCAGCAGTCAAACACAAATAGTCTAGAATATGTCAAAGAATATTCTATGTAGGCCTACTCTAGTTTGATGAATTGATACATAATCTACAATGTAACTTTATATTATCAATTTTTAGACAAATTGAAATATCTTTTATTTCTAGGAAGAACTACATAGATACATATAAAAACTCACAGTAAATCACAATATGCACTTAGCATTAAGCAACTTGGCTATAGAAAGAATGAAAACTAACAGAAATATAACAATAACAAATAGAACGTATTTCGGTCATTATCCACGAATTGAATTATAATATTAATATTAAGCAAGCAATCATAAGTTCATACCTTACCTCCAATCGCAATATACTCGGCTAGTTGAAAACAATCCGTATAAAGCAAAGCAACAAAACAGAAAAAATAAGTGCACTTTGAAATCACCTCAAAGGCAATTTTACGGGTGCTATTATAAATTAGTGTGGTTGAAGAAAAGAAAGAAGAACAATACAGCAAATTGAGAGAGATTGTGCAATAACTTAAACCAATAATTATGGAAAAATAAAGTTTCCAATTGAATTTTGCTAGAAGGAAAGTTTGAGGTCCATTTAGATTAAGGATCTGGAATTAATCTATTTAATAGATAGATCAAACGATTTACATGATATATCAATAACATACGTTCTTGAGTAATTCAGCTTACCGTGATAGTCACGATATAATTGTATGAAAAGCTCAGAGACGATGACCGAGGGGACTGTAACTACACAGTTCCATCAATTCAAGAAATTTCTCAAGAGAGAAGGGGGGGGGGAGAAGGAGAGTAGTGAGTTGGGCTATACCATAACGGTAACCTGAGATGGTGGGAGTGAAGGAATAGTTAGGGCACAGTGGAGAACTTGGGTTCTTCTTTGATTTGGGTGTTTGCAACTCTTTTGGTTGAAATAGGTGAACGCCTCTTTTTTCAAGAAAAAGGAATGAGAGGGAAAATGAAATAATGAAAACTTCTTCCCGCTAACTTGTAGTATAACTTTTGCTGGCCATTTCTTTTTAATTGCCAGTAATCATACGGTTTTCCCTGATTAAATTATATCTGCCGCTAATAGTTGAGTTACAGAAATAAATTACTAGCAATTAATTTATGGCCACTAAATAGTTGTCGATAAAGCTACTTTTTGTAGTAGTGTAGGTGGCGGGGGCAAGTGAATCAATCTTGTTACTTTAACTACAAGCCTGCTTCATTAACTATTGGCTATATTATCCCTTCTCAATCTTATCCCCTTAGAAGCACTATCCTTAAAGGTTGAACTCTGAACCAGAAAGATTAGCTCTAATTTTAAAATACTTCTAGATATCTAGTCAATGGATTAATAAAAGCCACAAATTACATGGGTTCCCACTTCACTTCAAGTTCATCAAGGGTTTTGTAGAAGGGTGTTGTGGAGCTTCATTGTAAAGTAGAGTCGCTAGCCATAGTTGGATTTTTGAATTCTGGAGCTATACATCATGTGACTACACACATAGAACTTCTTTAAAAAAAAACATTTCTAGCTTCACGTGATCCCTTATATTACCACCCTTCCAAGTAGTTGCAATGTAAATGTCACTTCTATAAGCTCTCTCGCTTTCTTTTCATTTGTCGTGCATCATGTGTTGTTTACCCGTAATCACTAATGCGATATTATCTCAACTTCTCGAATAAATATCCAACTATATGATCTGATTTAATTAACCTCACTTTTGTGTACTCTACAAGTGCCCTGAGAGTGGGAAACTTTCCCCTTTACTACAGACTTCTAAATGTCTTCAACTCTGTTTAAGCATGTTGATTCCAAGTGATGCTCTTAGCTATGCTGCCTTACTATCTATTTTCATCTGGTAACACTCCTTGTGAATCTAATTTTATGCCCTAAGGCATTGAGGGTCGGGTTATGTTCCTTCTGTTAGGATAAAAAGATATTGCTCGCACCCCTTGTGAGATTTTCTCCTAAACGATCATCTACCTGCTCTGCTTGTCCATGTGACTAGGTAACTTGGGTTACTCTTCTCCGATAAGTGCATCAAGACTTCTCACCCTTTCATAATTATTCATATGGTCACTTCGAGGCCTTATTCTACACTAGCTCGTAATGATTTTGAGTACTTTCTCGCCATTGTTGATGATTTTCTAGGGCTACGAGGGCGTGTCTCATGGGTTCCATGTAACGACCCATCCGGTCGTTTTGTGTGTTGGGACTCCGTTCCCATGAATGACTCTTTCCATAGTGGCTACTCGTTCCTAATGACTTGTGTGGGCAGGTAGTTCGAGATTCGGAAGTGATTTGGCCAAATCAGGAACACTTGGTTCCTGAAGGCAAGCCTATTTGGCTAATTTTGGTTCCGAGCAGAATTTTAAACAAACAACCTCGGAATCGAGTTCTGACAGCTCCAGCAGCTCCAGATAATGATTTCTCACTTGGGAGTGTGTTCGCCTCGGGTTTCTGATGACCTGGGAGTATTTCGGCACCTGAATTGGAATTCAGGATTTCATAAGATTTGGAATTCAGCCTGGAATTGGACCTCGTGATATCATGGTCCGAATGAAATTCCGGAACTGGAAATAGTTCCGTATAGTTAATTATTACTTGTCCACAAAATTTGGGGTCATTCCGAGCAGTATAGACCCGTTCGGCGTATTGATGAGCCATTTGATTTTTCTTGAAATCCTAAGTTTGATCTAAGGGGTTTTGGAGAGTGATTCTTGGTTTGAATGATGTTTTTAGTGTTCTGGGAGCTCGAACGAGTCCGTCATGTGATTTGGGACTCGTTGGTATAATTTGTCGAGGGCTTGGATCGGCCCAGGGGTCTCCCGGACCCCGAACGGGGTCAAAAACCAACAATTGAACTGCTGGTGGGAATTTGCTGGTGTGACCGCACCTGCGGTCCATGAGCCGCAGGCGCGAGGCTCGCACCAGCGGCCACCCCTTCACAGGCGCAGCTCCAGCCGCAGAGGCGACCCCTCTTCTCGCAGGCGCGGAAAAAAGCCCGCAGGCGCGATCTTTCCCAGGGCCCAGGCCAACCGCAGGCGCGGCCATTTTCCCGCAGGTGCGAGTTCGCAGGTGCGGAAACTGTTGGGCAGACCTATAAAAGCCCACTTCGTGAATTTTCATCCAAAAAATCACTTTTTCCTCCATTGTTCACGACCCCAAGAGCTCCAAAACGACTGTTTCAGCCCAATTACCTCAGGTAAGTAATCCTTAACCCTCCGCATGTCAATTTCTTCCGTTCTTTGAGAATTTCCTCTTCCTAATTCATTGAAATTCATAAGAAGTTGTTGGGGGAAGAAAGAGGGGTTTGATGAAAATGTGAATTCTGATTTTTGGGCCATTGAGGGATGATTAATTGAGTTAATCTTGATCCTTAGGCAACGTATAGCGCGTTTCTTCAAGAAATATAATTTCCGGCCGCCGAGGCTCGGAGTGGAATTTCCAAAGTACGTCAAGAATACGTTTTTAAGGAAATATTTGATAAATCCTCCTCGAATCTTCCTAAATTGATATACTTATGTGCTTTCGGCTATTTGCGAGCCATCGAGGGTGATTCGGAGGATTCGTGCATCGTGTTGATTGGTCTGTTGGCCGGAGGAGCACTTGTCCAAGTGAGTCTCCTTTCCAAAATTTGTAANCTTATTACTGATATTTGATGAAATTGAGCTAGGATAGCTGCGAATTAAATGTACATAATATTCATATAAGAATTATGAACTTCATCAATTGAGTAATAGTCTTACTCATGGTATAATTGATAAAGAGCAAAGAGCAAATGAGATAATGAGCTGTTGAGCTGGATGAAGGTGGTTAAAAATTCCTTCTTATACTTGAATAATGAAATAAGTCTTGATAAATAGCTGTTGAGCTAAACGAAGGTGGTTAAAATTCCTTCTCGTACTTGAATTGTTCAATCATGGTAATATTATGAGCAAAGAGGATAATATGATAAAAATCCTAACTTTGGCTATCAAGTGAGGTGTGAGTATCTGATCCCGTTGAGTGTGGGCGAGTCGGTACCACGGTGTCTACCTGGTCTAAAATTCCTAAAAAATTAGCTTTTTATGATTA
The DNA here is from genome assembly GCA_005239495.1 of Nicotiana undulata. Lineage (NCBI taxonomy): Eukaryota > Viridiplantae > Streptophyta > Magnoliopsida > Solanales > Solanaceae > Nicotiana > Nicotiana undulata. Next base: position 13,804 of record ML289227.1, read on the forward strand.
CATCGGCAATAATCCGGCAAAAGAGGGATTATTTAGTAGATCATATGGATGTAGAAAAAAGGAGTGATCTTTCGCCTTTATTGAGGAGATATAAAACAAGCTTACTTACTAATAAAGCGGCAAGAAGCACATATACATATGCATTCATGCAATCGCATACACGCATTCATGCATTCATGGCCCCCGAGTCACAGGTCTGATTCGTGATCGGGGAGAACTTATATTTTCATTGACCCTGAGTCACAGGTTTGATTCGTGATTAGGGAGAATATCTCTTATGCTTTACTTGCCCCTGAGTCACAGGTTTGATTCGTGATCAGGGAGGAATTACACTCATATTTTTACTAGCCCCTGAATCACAGGTTTGATACGTGATCAGGGAGAGATCAGACTTATTTTACTTGCCC
>ML289228.1:0-12373 GCA_005239495.1 Nicotiana undulata
GACTGAGCTCGTATCTAGCCACAAGTTACGTAATTATATCAATAAATGCTAAATGAATCAATTATAATACATGGAAATGAGTTTTCTAAAAGTTTTCCCCAAAAAGTAAATAATCGACCCCAGGCCCGCTCGTTCCAAACCCGAAATTCTGACGAAAATACGATTACCCATTCACCCCGAGCCCGGATATATAAATGACTTTGGAATTCGACCTTAATTTGAGGTCTAAATCCCCAAATTTCAATATTCTTAGGTTTTATCCAAAATTCCCAATTCCAGCACGAAGAACCCTAGATTCTAGGATGAAGTCTTGTAAAAAGAAGTTAAGGAGTAAAGAAAATAAGTTAGAAATTACCTACTAATGTTTTGGAGAAGAAAGAGTGTTTGGAAAATCGCCTCTTACCTTTTTAGGCTTTTGAAAAATGAAAAATAACTGAAAATCCCGTTTAAATATACCCCTCTAAGACCCCCACCGCGGACCGCACAAAAAGGGAGTGCGGCCGCACAAGAGGCAAATTGGCTGTAATGACATGCTTTAGTATTTTGGACATAACTTCCTCTACAGATGTCCAACTTGCGATTTGCTTACATTTCTGGAAACTAGACACGAAGGGATACAACTTTCGTTTTTTAATCATCCCAAAATTCCTTTTAGATCAAAAGATATAGGCCTCTGAAGTCAGGCAAGTTAACCTGCTCCTCAACGCGGACCGCACAAAATCGAGTGTGGCCGCAAAGGCCCTCAGCGATCAGCACAAAATCAAGTGCGGACCTCGCTGGCGGGTTCAGAGATCTGCACTTCTCTGACCAGCAACAACTATGTTTTAAGCCTAAAAACATCTCGGGACCTACCCGAGACTCACCCGAGCCCTCAGAACATCAATCCAAATGTGCACACAACCTCGAAAACATCCTACGGAGTTATTTGTGTAAGCAAATCACCAAAATTACATCATAAATATCGAATTAAACCCCAAAATCAATGAAATTTCTCAAAATTTCTTTAAACATAAAATTTTGCATTAAAGGTCCGAATCACATCTAATGAAGTCTGTTTCTTACCAAACTTTACATATATGACACAAATATTATATCGAACCTGTACCGGGCTCCGGAACCAAGATACGGGCTCGATAGCACCGGTCTCNAAACCGGACACTGCTGAAGTCAAGTACATGAGAGGGATCGGCAATATACTTCTGAAGCATATATACATGAAACACTGGATGGACGGTTGATAAACTCGGTGGCAGGGCAAGTCTGTAGGCCACCTCTCCTACCTTATCAAGAATCTCAAAGGGACCGATGTACCTAGGGCTCAACTTGCCCTTCTTTCTGAATCTCATCACGCCCTTCGTGGGTGACACCCGAAGCAATACCCGGTCTCCTATTATAAATGTCAAATCACGAACTCTGCAGCCTGCATAACTCTTCTGCCTGGACTGAGCTCGTATCTAGCCACAAGTTACGTAATTATATCAATAAATGCTAAATGAATCAATTCTAATACATGGAAATGAGTTTTCTAAAAGTTTTCCCCAAAAAGTAAATAATCGACCCCAGGCCCGCTCGGTCCAAACCCGAAATTCTGACGAAAATACGATTACCCATTCACCCCGAGCCCGGATATATAAATGACTTTGGAATTCGACCTTAATTTGAGGTCTAAATCCCCAAATTTCAATATTCTTAGGTTTTATCCCAAATTCCCAATTCCAGCACGAAGAACCCTAGATTCTAGGATGAAATCTTGTAAAAAGAAGTTAAGGAGTAAAGAAAATGAGTTAGAAATTACCTACTAATGTTTTGGAGAAGAAAGAGTGTTTGGAAAATCACCTCTTACCTTTTTAGGCTTTTGAAAAATGATAAATAACTGAAAATCCCGTTTAAATATACCCCTCTCAGACCCCCACCGCGCACCGCACAAAAAGGGTGTGCGGCCGCACAAGAGGCAAATAGCTGTAGTGACATGCTTTAGTATTTTGGACATAACTTCCTCTACAGATGTCCAACTTGCGATTTCCTTACATTTCTGGAAACTAGACACGAAGGGATACAACTTTCGTTTTTTAATCATCCCAAAATTCCTTTTAGATCAAAAGATATAGGCCTTTGAAGTCAGGCGAGTTAACCTGCTCCTCAACGCGGACCGCACAAAATCGAGTGTGGCCGCAAAGGCCTTCAGCGATCAGCACAAAATCAAGTGCGGACCTCGCTGGCGGGTTCAGAGATCTGCACTTCTCTGACCTGCAACAACTATGTTTGAAGCCAAAAACATCTCGGGAACTACCCGAGACTCACCCGAGCCCTCAGAACTTTAATCTAAATGTGCACACAACCTCGAAAACATCCTACGGACTTATTTGTGTAATCAAATAACCAAAATTACATCATAAACATCGAATTAAACCCCAAAATCAATGAAATTTCTCAAAATTTCTTTAAACATAAAATTTTGCATTAAAGGTCCGAATCACATCTAATGAAGTCTGTTTCTTACCAAACTTTACAAATATGACACAAATATTACATCGAACCTATACCGGGCTCCGGAACCAAGATACGGGCCCGATAGCACCGGTCTCACATAGAATTTCAGTTTTAAAATTTCTTATATTTTTCACAAAATAATTTCTTTTAAAAATTCAATTATCGGACTTGGGATCTCGGAATTCTACTCCGGGCATACGCCCAAGTCGCATATTTTCCTACGGACCCTCCGGGATCGTCAAATCACGGGTACGGTTCCGTTTACCAAAAATTTTGACCAAAGTAAACTTTATTGAAATTTCAATAAAAAATTATCAGTTTTATCAATTTTTCACATAACGGCTTTCCGGCTACACGCCCAGGCCACGCACGCAAATTGAGGTGAGATAGAAGGAGGCTTTCATGGCCTTGGAATACAGATTTAGCTAAAAATACACGGGATGACCTTTTGGGGCATCACAATCTCCACATCTAAAAGAAACGTTCGTCCTCGAACAGACATAGAAAGGTACCTGAATAAGGGAAAAGATAGGGATATCAGCTCCCCATATCGGACTCGGACTCCCAGGTAGCTGCCTCAACAGGTTGACCTCTCCACTTAACAGGGACCGAAGGATAACTCTTCGATCTCAACTAACGAACATGTCGACCTAATATGGCTACCGGCTCCTCCTCATAAGTCAAATCCTTGTCCAACTGGACACTGCTGAAGTCAAGTACATGAGAGGGATCAGCAATATACTTCTGAAGCATATATACATGAAACACTGGATGAACGGCTGATAAACTTGGTGGCAAGGTAAGTCTGTAGGCCACCTCTCCTACCTTATCAAGAATCTCAATGGGACCGATGCACCTAGGGATCAACTTGGCCTTGTTTCTGAATCTCATCACGCCCTTCGTGGGTGACATCCGAAGCAATACCCGGTCTCCTATCATAAATGCCAAATCAGGAACTCTGCGGCCTGCATAACTCTTCTGCCTGGACTGAGGTCGTATCTAGCCACAAGTTACGTAATTATGTCAATAAATGCTAAATGAATCAATTCTAATACATGGAAATGAGTATTCTAAAAGTTTTCTCCAAAAAGTTAAAAAATCAACCCCGGGCCAGCTCGGTCCAAACCCGAAATTCTGACCATAATCCGATTACCCATTCACCCCCGAGCCCGGATATATAAATGACTTTGGAATTCGACCTTAATTTGAGGTCTAAATCCCCAAATTTCAATATTCTTAGGTTTTATCCCAAATTCCCAATTCCACCATGAAGAACCCTAGATTCTAGGATGAAATCTTGTAAAAAGAAGTTAAGGAGTAAAGAAAATGAGTTAGAAATTACCTACTAATGTTTTGGAGAAGAAAGAGTGTTTGGAAAATCGCCTCTTACCTTTTTAGGGTTTTGAAAAATGAAAAATAACTGAAAATCCCGTTTAAATATACCCCTCTCATACCCCCACCGCGGACCGCACAAAAAGGGAGTGCGGCCGCACAAGAGGCAAATTGGCTGTAGTGACATTCTTTAGTATTTTGGCCATAACTTCCTCTACAGATGTCCAACTTGCGATTTCCTTACATTTCTGGAAACTAGACACGAAAGGATACAACTTTTGTTTTTTAATCATCCCAAAATTTCTTGGAGATCAAAAGATATAGGCCTCTGAAGTCAGGCGAGTGAACCTGCTCCTCACCGCGGACCGCACAAAATCGAGTGTGGCCGCAAAGGCCCTCCGCGATCAGCACAAAATCAAGTGCGGACATCGCTGGCGGGTTCAGAAATCTGCACTTCTCTGACCTGCAACAACTATGTTTTAAGCCTAAAAACATCTCGGGACCTACCCGAGACTCACCCGAGCCCTCAGAACTTCAATCCAAATGTGCACACAACCTCGAAAACATCCTACGGAGTTATTTGTGTAAGAAAATCACCAAAATAACATCATAAACATCGAATTAAACCCCCAAATCAATGAAATTTCTCAAAATTTTAAACACAAAATTTTTCATTAAAGGTCCGAATCACATCTAATGAAATCTGTTTCTTACCAAACTTTAAAGATATGACACAAATATTATATCGAACATGTACCGGGCTCCAGAAACAAAATATGAGCCCGATAGCACCGGTCTCACAAAGAATTTCATTTTTAAAATTTCTTATATTTTTCACAAAATAATTTCTTTTAAAAATTCATTTCTCGGACATGGGATCTCGGAATTCGACTCCGGGCATACGCCCAAGTCGCATATTTTCCTACGGACCGTCCAGGATCGTCAAATCACGGGTCCGGTTTTTTTTACAAAAAATGTTGACCAAAGTAAACTTTACTCAAATTTCAACAAAAAATTATCATTTTTATCAATTTTTCACATAACGGCTTTCCGGCTACACGCCCAGGCCACGCACGCAAATGGTGGTGAGATAGAAGGAGGCTTTCATGGCCTTGGAACACAGATTTAGCTAAAAATACATGGGATGACCTTTTGGAGCATCACAATCTCCACCTGTAAAACAAGCGTTCGTCCTCGAACGGACATAGAAAGGTACTGAATCAGGGAAAAGATTGGGATATTGGCTCCGCATATCAGACTCGGACTCCAAGGTAGCTGCCTCACCAGGTTGACCTCTCCACTAAACAGGGACCGAAGGATAACTCTTCGATCTCAACTAACGAACATGTCGGCCTAATATGGCTACCGGCTCCTCCTCATAAGTCAAATCCTTGTCCAACTGGATATTGCTGAAGTCAAGTACATGAGAGGGATCGGCAATATACTTCTGAAGCATATATACATGAAACACTGGATGTAAGGCTGATAAACTCGGTGGCAAGGAGAGTCTGTAGGGCACCTCGCCTACCTTATCAAGAATCTCAAAGGGACCGATGTACCTAGGGCTCAACTTGCCCTTCTTTCCGAATCTCATCACGCCCTTCATGGGTGACACCCGAAGCAATACCCGGTCTCCTATTATAAATGTCAAATCACGAACTCTGCGGTCTGCATAACTCTTCTACTTGGACTGAGCTCGTATCTAGCCGCAAGTTACTTAATTATATCAATAAATGTTAAATGAATCAATTCTAATGCATGGAAATGAGTTTTCTAAAAGTTTTCCCCAAAAAGTAAAAAATCGACCGTTTGCCTGCTCGGTTCAAACCCGAAATTCTGACCAAAATCCGATTACCCATTCACCCCCGTGCCCGGATATATATATGACTTTGGAATTCGACCTTAATTTGAGGTCTAAATCACCAAATTTCAATATTCTTAGGTTTTATCCAAAATTCTCAATTCCACCATGAAGAACCCTAGATTCTAGGATGAAATCTTGTAAAAAGAAGTTAAGGAGCAAAGAAAATGAGTTAGAAATCACCTACTAATGTTTTGGAGAAAAAAGAGTGTTTGGAAAATCGCATTTTACCTTTTTAGGGTTTTGAAAAATGAAAAAATAACAGAAAATCCAGTTTAAATATACCTCTCTAAAACCCCCACCGCGGACCGCACAAGAGGCAAATTGGCTGTAGTGACATGCTTTAGTATTTTGGCCATAACTTTCTCTACAGATGTCCAACTTGAGATTTATTTACCTTTCTGGAAACTAGACGCGAAGGGATAAAACTTTTGTTGTTGAATCATCCCAAATTCCTTGTAGATAAAAAGATATAGGCCTCTGAAGTCAGGCGAGTGAACCTGCTCCTCACCGCGGACAGCACAAAATCGAGTGCGGCCGCAAAGGCCCTTCGCGGTCAGTACAAAATCAAGTGCGGACCTCGCTCGCGGGTTTAGAGATCTGCACTTCTCTGACCTACAACAACTATGTTTTAAGCCTAAAAACATCCCGGGACCTACCCGAGACTCACTCGAGCCCTCAGAACTTCAATCCAAATGTGCACACAACCTCAAAACATCCTACAGACTTATTTGTGTAATAAAATACCCAAAATAACATCATAAACATCGAATTAAACCCCAAAATCAATGAAATTTCTCAAAATTTCTTTAAACATAAAATTTTGCATTAAAGGTCCGAATCACATCTAATGAAGTCTGTTTCTTACCAAACTTTACAGATATGACACAAATATTATATTGAACCTGTACCGGGCTCCGGAACCAAGATACGGTCCCGATAGAACCGGTCTCACATAGAATTTCATTTTTAAAATTTCTTATATTTTTCACAAAATAATTTCTTTTAAAAATTCATTTCTCGGACTTGGGATCTCGGAATTCGACTCCGGGCATACGCCCAAGTCGCATATTTTCCTATGGACCATCCGGGATCGTCAAATCACGGGTCCGGTTCCCTTACCAAAAATGTTGACCAAAGTAAACTTTACTCAAATTTAAACAATAAATTATCATTTTTATCAGTTTTTCACATAATGACTTTCCGGCTACACGCCCAGGCCATGCACGCAAATCGAGGTGAGATAGAAGAAGGCTTTCATGGCCTTGGAACACAAATTTAGCTAAAAAAACACGGGATGACCTTTTGGGGCATCACAATCTCCACCTCTAAAACAAACTTTCGTCCTCGAACAGACATAGAAAGGTACCTGAATCAGGGAAAAGATGGGGATATCCGCTCCGCATATCGGACTCGGACTCCCTGGTAGCTGCCTCAACAGGTTGACCTCTCCACTGAACATGGACCGAAGGATAACTCTTTGATCTCAACTAACGAACATGTCGGCCTAATATGGCTACCGACTCCTCCTCATAAGTCAAATCCTTGTCTAACTGAACACTGCTGAAGTCAAGTACATGAGAGGGATCGGCAATATACTTCTGAAGCATATATACATGAAACACTGGATGCACGGCTGATAAACTCGGTGGCAAGGCAAGTCTGTAGGACACCTCTCCTACCTTATCAAGAATCTCAAAGGGACCGATGTACCTAGGGCTCAACTTGCCCTTCTTTCTGAATCTCATCACGCCCTTCCTGGGTGACACCCGAAGCAATACCCGGTCTCCTATTATAAATGCCAAATCACGAACTTTGCGGCCTGCATAACTCTTCTGCTTGGACTGAGCTCGTATCTAGCCACAAGTTACGTAATTATATCAATAAATGCTAAATGAATCAATTCTAATACATGAAAATGAGTTTTCTATAAGTTTTCCCGAAAAAGTAAATAATCGACCCCAGGCCCCCTCGGTCCAAACTCGAAATTTTGACGAAAATCCGATTACCCATTCACCCCTGAGCCCGGATATATAAATGACTTTGGAATTCGACCTTAATTTTAGGTCTTAATCCCCAAATTTCAATATTCTTAGGTTTTATCCAAAATTCCTAATTCCACCATGAAGAACCCTAGATTCTAGGATGAAATCTTGTAAAAAGAAGTTAAGGAGTAAAGAAAATGAGTTAGAAATCACCTACTAATGTTTTGGGAAGAAAGAGTGTTTTGAAAATTGCCTCTTACCTTTTTAGGGTTTTGAAAAATGAAAACTAACTGAAAATCCCATTTAAATATACCCCTCTCAGAGACCCACCGCGGACCGCACAAAAAGGGAGTGCGGCCGCACAAGAGGCAAATTTGTTATAGTGACATGCTTTAGTATTTTGTCCATAACTTCCTCTACAGATGTCCAACATTCGATTTCCTTACTTTTCTGGAAACTAGTCACGAAGGGATACAACTTTCGTTTTTGAATCATCCAAAAATTCCTTGTAGATCAAAAGATATAGGCCTCTAAAGTCAGGAGAGTGAACCTGCTCCTCACCGCGGACCGCACAAAATCGAGTGCGGCCGCAAAGGCTCTCCGCGGTCAGCACAAAATCAAGTGCGGACCTCGCTGGCAGGTTCAGAGATCTGCACTTCTCTGACCTGCAACAACTATGTTTTAAGCCTAAAAACATCCTGGGACCTACCCGAGACTCACCCGAGCCCTCAGAACTTCAAACCAAATGTGCACACAACCTCGAAAACATCCTACGGACTTATTTGTGTAATCAAATCACCAAAATAACATCATAAACATCGAATTAAACCCCAAAATCAATGAAATTTCTCAAAATTTGTTTAAACATAAAATTTTGCATTAAAGGTCCGAATCACATCTAATGAAGTTTGTTTCTTACCAAACTTTACAAATATGACAAAAATATTATATCGAACCTGTACCGGGCTCCGGAACCAAGATACGGGCCGGATATCACTGGTCTCACATAGAATTTCAGTTTTAAAATTTCTTATATTTTTCACAAAATAATTTCTTTTAAAAATTCAATTATCGGACTTGAGATCTCAGAATTCGACTCCGGGCATACGCCCTAGTCGCATATTTTCCTACGGACCCTCCGAGATCGTCAAATCACGGGTACAGTTTCGTTTACCAAAAATGTTGACCAAAGTAAACATTACTCAAATTTCAACAAAAAATTATCATTTTTATCAGTTTTTCACATAACAGCTTTCCGGATACACGCCCAGGCCACGCACGCAAATCGAGGTGAGATAGAAGGAGGCTTTCATGGCCTTGGAACACAAATTTAGCTGAAAATACATGGGATGACCTTTTGGGGCATCACAATCTCCACCTCTTAAACAAACGTTCGTCCTCGAACGGACATAGAAAGGTACCTGAATCAGGGAAAAGATGGGGATATCAACTCCGCATATCGGACTCGGACTCCCAGGTAGTTGCCTCAACAGGTTGACCTCTCCACTGAACAGAGACCGAAGGATAACTCTTCGATCTCAACTAACGAACATGTCGGCCTAATATGTTTACCGGCTCCTCCTCATAAGTCAAATCCTTGTCCAATTGGACACTGCTGAAGTCAAGTACATGAGAGGGATCAACAATATACTTCTGAAGCATATATACATGAAACACTGGATGCACGGCTGATAAACTCAGTGGCAAGGCAAGTCTATAGGCCACCTCTCCTACCTTATCAAGAATCTCAAAGGGACCGATGTACCTAGGGCTCAACTTGCCCTTCTTTCTGAATCTCATCACGCCCTTCGTGGGTGACACCCGAAGCAATACCCGGACTCCTATCATAAATGCCAAATCACGAATTCTGCGGCTTGCATAACTCTTCTGCCTGGACTGAGCTCGTATCTAGCCACAAGTTACGTAATTATATCAATGAATGCTAAATAAATCCATTCTAATACATGGAAATGAGTTTTCTAAAAGTTTTCCCCAAAAAGACAAAAATCAACCCCGGGCCCGCTAGGTCTAAACCCGAAATTCTGACGAAAATCCGATTACCCATTCACCCCCGAACCTAGATATATAAATGACTTTGGAATTCGACCTTAATTTGAGGTCTAAATCCCCAAATTTCAATATTCTTAGGTTTTATCCCAAATTCCCAATTCCACCATGAAGAACCCTAGTTTCTAGGATGAAATCTTGTAAAAAGAAGTTAAGGAGTAAAGAAAATGAGTTAGAAGTCACCTACTAATGTTTTGGAGAACAAAGAGTGTTCGGAAAATCGCCTCTTACCTTTTTAGGACTTTGAAAAATGAAAAATAAATGAAAATCCCGTTTAAATATACCCCTCTCAGACGCCCACCGCGGAACGCACAAAAAGGGAGTACGGCCGCACAAGAGGCAAATTGGCTGCAGTGACACGCTTTAGTATTTTGGCCATATCTTCCTCTACAGATGTCCAACTTGCGTTTTCCTTAACTTTCTGGAAACTAGACACGAAGACTACAACTTTCGCTTTTGAATCATCCCAAAATTCATTGTAGATCAAAAGATGTAGGCCTCTGAAGTCAGGCGAGTAAACCTGCTCCTCACCCCGGACCGCACAAAATCGAGTGCGGCAGCAAAGGCCCTCCGCGATCAGCACAAAATCAAGTGCGGACCTCGCTGGCGGGTTCAGAATCTGCACTTCTCTGACCTGCAACAACTATGTTTTAAGCCTAAAAACATCCCGGGACCTACCCGAGACTCACCCGAGCCCTCAGAACTTCAAACCAAATGTGCACACAACCTCGAAAACATCCTACAGACTTATTTGTGTAATCAAATCACCAAAATTACATCATAAAACTCGAATTAAACCCCAAAATCAATGAAATTTCTCAAAATTTCTTTAAACATAAAATTTTGCATTAAAGGTCCGAATCACATCTAATGAAGTTTGTTTCTTACCAAACTTTACAGATATGACACAAATATTATATCGAACCTATACCGGGCTCCGAAACCAAGATACGGGCCCGATAGCATCAGTCTCACATAGAATTTCATTTTTAAAATTTCTTATATTTTTTAAGAAAATAATTTCTTTTAAAAATTCATTTCTCGGACTTGGGATCTCGGAATTCGACTCCGGGCATACGCCCAAGTCACATATTTTCCTACGGACCCTCCGGGATCGTCAAATCACGGGTCTGGTTTCGTTTACCACAAATGTTTACCAAAGTAAACTTTACTAAAATTTCAACAAAAAATTATCATTTTTATTAGTTTTTCACATAACAGCTTTTCGGCTATACACTCAGGCCACGCACACAAATCGAGGTGAGATAGAAGGAGGCTTTCATGGCCTTGGAATAAAGATTTAGCTAAAAATACACGGGATGACCTTTTGGGGCATCACAATCTCCACCTCTAAAACAAACATTCGTCCTCAAACGGACATAGAAAGGTACCTGAATCAGGGAAAAGATGGGGATATCGGCTCCGCATATCGGACTCGGACTCCCAGGTAGCTGCCTCAACAGGTTGACCTCTCCACTGAACAGGGACCGAAGGATAACTCTTCCATCTCAACTAACGAACATGTCGGCCTAATATGGCTACCGGCTCCTCCTCATAAGTCAAATCCTTTTCCAACTGGACACTGCTGAAGTCAAGTACATGAGTGGGATCGACAATATACTTTTGAAGCATATATACATTAAACACTGGATGCACGGCTGATAAACTCGGTGGAAAGGCAAGTGTGTAGGCCACCTCTCCTACCTTATCAAGAATCTCAAAGGGACCGATGTACCTAGGGCTCAACTTGCCCATCTTTCTGAATCTCATCACGCCCTTCGTGGGTGACACCCGAAGCAATAACCGGTCTTCTATCATAAATGCCAAATCACGAACTCTGCGGCCTGGACAACTCTTATGCTTGGACTGAGCTCGTATCTATCCACAAGTTACGTAATTATATCAATAAATGCTAAATGAGTCAATTCTAATACATGTAAATGAGTTTTCTAAAAGTTTTCCCCAAAAAGTCAAATATCGACCCCGGGCCCGGTCGGTCTAAACCTGAAATTCTGACCAAAATCCGATTACCCATAACCCCCGAGCCCGGATATATAAATGACTTTGGAATTCGACCTTAATTTGAGGTCTAAATCCCCAAATTTCAATATTCTTAGGTTTTACCCAAACTTCCCAATTCCACCATGAAGAACCCTAGATTCTAGGATGAAATCTTGTAAAAAGAAGATAAGGTGTAAAGAAAATGAGTTAGAAATCACCTACTAATGTTTTGGAGAAGAAAGAGTGTTTGGAAAATAGCCTCTTACCTTTTTAGGGTTTTGAAAAATAAAAAATAACTGAAAATCTCGGTTAAATATACCTCTCTGAGACCCCCACCGCGGACCGCACAAAAAGGGAGTGCGGCCGCACAAGAGGCAAATTGGCTGCAGTGACATGCTTTAGTATGTTGGCCATAACTTTCTCTACAGATGTCCAACTTGCGTTTTCCTTAACTTTCTGGAAATTAGACACGAAGACTACAACTTTCGTTTTTGAATCATCCCAAAATTCATTGTAGATCAAAAGATGTAGGCCTCTGAAGTCAGGCGAGTGAACCTGCTCCTCACCGCGGACAGCACAAAATCGAGTGCGGCCGCAAAGGCCCTCCGCGGTCAGCACAAAAATCAATTGCGGACCT